>RJWM01013968.1:15015-51934 GCA_004363535.1 Dasyprocta punctata | reverse complement strand
AACTCCTCGGCTCAAGTGATCCTTTGCCTGTACCTCCAGAGCAGGGATACCAGGCTTGGGTTACATATATTCACTGAGCTGCACACCACCATAATCAGTTTTAGAACATTTTTATCATCTCCAAAAGAAACCTGTATTGTTGGCTGCCAATCCCTTATTGATCCGTCCCCCTATCACTAGGCCACTTATAATCTACTTTTTGCCTCTCTAGATTTACCTGTTCTGGCTATTTCATATAAACAGAATCATAAAATATGTAGTCTTTGACTGGTTGGTTCTTTTAATATAGTATATTTCCTTTTTTTGTTTTGTTTTGTTTTTTGTTTGAGGCTGGCCTTGAACTCACTGTCTAGCCCAGTCTGACCTCAAACTTGCAGTGATCTTTTTGCCTCAGACTCCCCAGGGCTAGGACTACAAGTGTGTACCACCATCCCCAGCATCATGTGGTATATTTTCAAATTTGATCCATGTATCAGTACTTTTCCTTTTTTAAAAAACAGTAGTACTGGCTGTGGTGGCACATGCCTGTAATCCCAGCACTTGGGAGGCTGAGGCAGGGGGATTACCACAAGTTTAAGGTCAAGCTATGCTACATAATGAGTTCAAGACCAGCATGAACTATGAAGTGCGATCCTGTCTCTAAACAAAACGAAACAAAACTACTGTCAGAATTCAAAACCTTAGTTTTTGAACATTTAAATTACTTCCAATTTTCATTGTTAGAAACAGCATTCCAGGGCATATTTTGAGGCATCAATCTTTTTATGAATCTCTGATTATTTCTGTAGAGCAGATTAATCAAAGAATTGGACCAAAGAGCACAGGTAGTTTTAAGGTTCAGTGCATAATGATAAATTGCCTTCCAACGAAAGTTGTGACAATTTTCATTCTTGCAAGTAGAGTTTGGGAACACCAGGTGTACAACTGCTTATATTTTGTCTGTGACGATCACCAGACCATGAGCATCAGAATGATGAAGACATCTTTGACCTTTCCTCCAGATTGTTGTGTAGGGTTTGTGTTATGTGAATAAGTGGTATAGCAAGTAGAGGTCTAGATTACTGCAGGGGCCATGGGGCAGAGAGGAAGACACATGAGCCGTGAGTTAAATGGTCCCACGTGGAAGTTGAAACTTACTGGAGAAAATGAGGAAGCCACAGTCCAAAGTCATTTAGGTGCAGATGCTTGTGGATACTGTCTGAAGACTGGCAACAACTCTTTTATATTCCACTCTCTATGAGCACCCTTCTTTATGCACAGCCCTGGAAGAATTACCTTCACTGAGCTAGCAAGGTCGTCAAACTTTCTGTTTACCTCGATATCCTAAGAAGAAACCCATCACAAGGCAGTGTATGAATACTTTCTGAGAAGCTGATCATTTTTGCATGCACACACACAGTATCAAAGAAGCCTCTTTGGGCAATTTCCCTCCAGTGCATGACAATTTCATACTACCTAAACTATTAAAATAGAGAAGAAATGGGAGACCTTTAGGGGGGCATGCTATTTCTTGATCTGGGGACCCATTATATAGGTATATGCTATTTGCAATCTAACCTCAATCCATGTGCATTTTTTAGCACGGCAATTAGTAAGTTAAAAACAAAGGGATTAAGGACAAAAGAACTAGAACTTAAATATATTCTTTAGTCCAAAGCCAGCAATTAGCATGCCTTGACCACATCTCTTCTGCCTCAGCAGAATCTTTCTCTGAAAGCTCTTTTTTTTTTTTCTCTTTTCTTTTTCTTTTTTTTTTTTTTTTTTTTGGTACCAGGGATCAGACTCACAACCTCATGCTTGCCAAGCAGGCGCTTATGCCACTAAGCTAAATCCCTGGCCCTGAAAGCCCTTTCTACAGAGTCTAACATCAAAAATAAAAAATAGTATTATTTTTTGAAAGTAATGATATGCAATATTACAGCCATTGTCAAATTCCTATCATCTTGTTTTGTAAACCTATACTGCTATTGTATTGGATTTGTTGTTGTTTGTCTCTTTTGCTTTTTGTTTTTCTTTTCTGTGTCTTTTTGCTCTTAAATAAAAAAATAGCATTATTTGGATATAATTTATATACATATTTTTCAAGTAATTTATTATTATTTCAAATGGGGGGGTGGTTCTCACTATGTTGCCCAGGTTGGCCTTGAACTCCTGAGCTCAAGTAATCTTCCTGCCTCGGCTACCTGAGTAGGTGAGACTATAGGTGTGCACCACCATGCCTGGCTCTCATTCTATCTTCATAATGCCCCTGGAAGGTGTTTGTCAGACCCACTTCACATATAGACAAAGCTGAAACCTATGAGGAGTTTTACTTGAACTATAAGAATCCACAGCATATCCCTCAAAGCTCAGAATAACATCTGGGCTAGTCAGCTTAGATTAATGATTAACATTTAAAAAATAAAACCTAGATATAAGCTACTGGTGATAATTCTGTGGTTCAGGATTTTTTTTATTGTTGTTGTTGTTGTTTTACTGGGAATCAAACTCATGACCTGGTGCTTTTTAGGCAGGTGCTGTGCTGCTGAGCTATATCCCCGGCTCAGGTTCAGACTTTTGTGCAATATCCCACATTAATGAATCCAGGATTTGGTTTCAGGCAAGAACTGACTCCAAAGCCCTAGGTATTTCCATTATACAATAGGCCTCAGCTAATGCCTACTCATTGTACTGAATAAACACATCCCACACTACCCCCACTTTTTGAAGAATATCATCCAGTGCTGACAAGCATTTTGAAAACAGAAGAGATGTGGCATGCTAATTGCTGACTTGGGACTAATGACAACATCAGTTGTCCCTAAATCTGAAAGATGTGGGATACATCTCTAGAAAGCCTATGACTTAAGTCTGGGTTGAAATAAACCAAAGTGTTTGCCTACATGCATTACATCCCAAGCACCACACACCTACAAAACATTCTAAGATTCTCAGCTGGATGTGGTGACACATGCCCATAATCCCAGCACTTAGGAGACTGAGGCAGGAGGATTGCCTTGAGTTTGAGGCCCCCTGGGCTACACAGTGAGTTTAAGACCAACCTGAACTACATAGTCAGACCCTATCTCGAAAACAAAACAACAACAAAAATTTCTCTCATTAGTGATTAACTGCCTTAGAAAAGAGTGACTTTTTGTGTATTAAAAAGGCAACACTAGCCGCACATGGTAGCTCATGCCTATAATCCCAGCACTTGACAGGCTGAGGCAGGAGGATCGCTGTGAGTTTGAGACCAGCCTGAACTGCATAGTGAGACCCTGTCTCAAAATATAGGGCTGGGGATTTAACTCAGTAGTGTAAGTGCCTGCCTGGCAGGCGTGACGTTGTGAGTTCGATCCCGAGTACCAAAATAAAATAAAATAAAATGAATAAAAATAAAAAGGCAACACTGAATGAAGAAGAGTCTTAACCTCCCTTACAGTAATCTCTCAGTGTCAGAATCTACCTGTAGGCAGTATAGGTCATGGCATGGGGCAGGGAGAAAAGGCAACCTTGCAAGTGCTGAACTGGCAGATTTAAACATAAGTGGACAGTGAGCATGAAGCCCCTAACCTCCACCTCTTTCTCCAGCCGATGAGAAACCCAGGCAGGGCTGCAAGGGAGACCATAGCAAAGGTACCAGCCCACAGTGGAAGCAGAGCTGGAGCCGTCTCAACCTACATTCAGGCCTGGATTGGAACTCTGACCATACCACATGGTGTACCTGAGCAGGACACTATTTCTCTAACCCTCACTTTCTGCCTCTAAAATAGAGATGATAGTAGCTCACAGGGCTTTTGGTGAATCAGAGATAAGTCTTATGAAAGCTCTTACAGAGATATCCAGCAGTTCTAGGGCAGATGCTGTGTTGTCCTGAACAGACTTGAGGAGACCAAAGCAGCCTTCGCTTTGCATGGGATTCCTGGATACCTAAGAATGACATACACACAGAGAACTGAGAGAAGCCACGCTTAGGGAGGTTGGAGAACAACTTTCAAGGAAAGGTGGACTCCTCATCTCTGATGACATGGTAAGTTTGGTCAGCCCCACCATCTCAGCTGAGCAAGTGTCTCCACAGGAAAGAGTATCCTGGATGAGGCTACTTACTGGATTGAGGAAGAGAGGAAGGCAGTGGGGGCTTACTGAGCACCCATCCTATGCCTGACTCTGTGCTGGATACCAAAAATGCAGACACAAAACATACCTGGCCCTAAAGAGCTTACCTGCTAGAAGAAGGGAAGGAGAAGGAAACATCAAGCAGTGTAATAAGTTCAATGAAAGTGTGCACTAACTCCAGCTGGGAGGAGAGGTTGGAGAGTAAAACCCTGGAGCTAAGCTTTGTAGGTGAGTGTGCTGGTATTTCAGCAAGGGCAACAGGAGCAAAAGCAGAGGTAGAAAACAGTACATTGAGTGTGTGTGTGTGTGTGTGTGTGTGTGTGTGTGTGTGTGAATGCAAAGAATTCTGAGCACCTGGGAATAACAGTGGTGAACTTGGAAGGGTGGGGGTTTGACAGAGCCCAGATCCCCCATCATGTGCTATGAGTAATGAACTATGAAGCTTGGATTTATCAGAAGTGACAGTAAAGCAGGAATGCCAGAGGCATGTTTCTGGTTTAGAAAATTATCAGGTAGCATGTGAAAAGGAAGGACTAGGCCTGGGGAAACTAGGAGGTCAACAGACCACAGAAGAGAGGCAGTGAGAAAAGGGAAAAGTCAGCAGCCTAAGCACTCTTAGGAGGTGTGAGACTGCGGAGGGCAGATGTGGGGAAGGGAAAGACGGGTTAGGCTTCTGGCTTGGTTCTCCCCACCAACAGGCAGCCCTCAGAAGTAGGTAATGTATAAATAAATAAGTATCTGTTTAAAAAAATACAATTTAAAAATAAGAAATTTTTTAGTGATGCATTCAGGTTGGACTTTCACAGTTCCTTGTGTTTTGGGGACCATCCAGCAGATGACAGAAAATGTGAATCCAAGCTTGAGAGAGGTCTGGGTTCCCACAGTGGGGTGGGGGTGGGGATAAACAAGAGAAACACTGGGGACCCTTGGGTTCGGGAGCTAAGAGCCAAGCAGAGCCAGATGCCAACCGCACCCAGGCCTATGTTGTTGGCACAGCAGTTCTGCAGCACCTCCTTCACCTTTGCCTAGCTGCCTCCCTTTCATGTCTCCTATACTCAGCCCTGCTCAGTGGCTCGCTCTGTCCCACAATCCTGGAGGAAGGGAACTAGTGCTGGGTACACAGGCCTCAGTAGGTCTGGGCAGTGGCTATTCACTATACCTAAGCTCACCATGAGTTTCAGCAAGGCCAGAGGAAAAGCAGGGGAGAAGACAAAGGCAACACTAGAGGTCCTCTGACCTCTTCAGCAGAACATCACTTGCACAGGAGGAGGAGAAAGGACAGCAAGGAATTGTGGGGCAGCTTCTGGGAGGGAAGAGTGGGGTAAGGAGGAGTCTGAAGTTTGGTATGAGCCAGGCCACAGGTGAGAGAGCGAATAGCAAGGCAAGGAAGGGTCATGAGAGGAACCTGGAGGCCTCCTCCCAGCGACTCCCATCAGGGCTGTGGGGCCTGTGTGCACTGCTGTCCATCCACTGCCCCTAGGGTGGGGACTGTGGTGGGGGATGAATCTATGTCAACAGGTAGAGATAGGGCAGTTATGTGCTGGGGTCCTCCCCTACCCCCCGCCCTGCAAGGTCAGCACTCACGACAAGAATCCTCAGTGTCTGGTTGACCCGGAGACCCAGCCCCAGGCTTAGTGCTCCTGCTGCAGAGATGCGGTTATTGCTGCAACATAAAAACATGCATCATACTGAGATACAGAATCAATCTAGGTGTCCGTCAGCAGATGACAATGTGGTATACATCCACAATGGAGTAGTATCCAACCATAAAGAAGGATAAAATTCTGTAGTTGTCATTTATGTAGGGGACATTACATTAACTGAAATAAGCCAAGAACAGAAAGACCAGATCAGCATGTTTTGGGCTGGGGTATAGCTCAGTGGTGAAGTGTTTGCCTAGCATGCACAAATCCCTAGGTTAGATTCCCACTCAGTACCCCCAAAACAAAAACCCTTGCATAGTCTCTCTCATATGTGAAAATTAAAACTAAAACTAAACCTGTGGCCAGAGACATAGCTCAGTGGCTTAAGTGCCTGCCTGCCAAGTGCAAGGTCCTGAGTTTAATTCTCAATACCAAAAAACAAAAACCCCTAAATCTGGGATAGTGATTACTAGAGACTGAAAAGGGTATGGGGAGAGGGAGGGTAGAAAAAGTTTGAATTTGATTGCTGTACATTACATGATGATACGAAGACATCATATCAAACCCCATTAATATATATAATTAACATGTATTACTTTGAAAAGGACTTACACATCTTGCAGCCTTCCAAACATTTGTTCAGGGCTGATTTCTCCAGGGACCTTGCCGGAGTTGCTGTTCCATCCTACAAGCGGGGCTTTACATACCAGCTTTCCACTCGTCCCCATGTGTAAAGATATGATACTTTCTCATTGGTGCCTCCCAGTATTACAGGAGACCACCCAGCAAACACACCTAGGGTGTGCCTCCCTTTGGTAGAGGCCAGCTGATACTCCCTGGCCCTTTAAAATTCAGCAGATGCTCCCATGTGTTCTACCCAACTAGCACCTCATGCCTATCACCATGACATCTGTTTTAAAAAGTCACTCCTCAGCCGGGTGTGGTGGCGCACGCCTTTAATCCCAGCACTCGGGAGGCCGAGGTAGGCGGAGCGTTGTGAGTTCGAGGCTGGTTTGGGCTACAACACAAGTGCGAGACCAGCCTGAGCTACATAGTGTGACCCTGCCTCAAAAAAACCAGGGCCTGGAGTTTGGCTCAGTGGCTTGAGTGCCTGTTTGGCAGGTGCGAGGGTGTAAGTTCAATCTCCAGTGCGGCAAAAAAAAAAAAAAAAAAAAGTCACTCCTCTCCCTGTCCACATCCTTTCCTCCTCCTCCTCCTTCTGCTGGACCCAAACCCTGGTCTCATCTCTGGGCCACTTTGTCTCCAGAACCAGTCCACTCCTTTCTGATTTCTTACATCCAGTTTATCATCTCTTAATGCTGCCTCTAGCCTTGGCTCTTCCCATGGGGAAGAAAGGTGGGCTGGACTGAATGGGGTCTCCCTGCCTACAAGGGCAGCCCTATGGGGAGGCAATCCATTATCTTCCTGGCCTCTACCTCTTTTTACTGTGCTTGCCCCTGCCCTATTACCTATTGAGAAGCACCCTACACAGAGCAGGCTCCTAGTAGCCAAGTGCTGAAGAAAGTGTACCCACAGGTCCACCTGTCAGACCCTGCCTTGTCCCATCCACACTAGGCTGTGCTGAGAGGGATAAAAGCTCACACAGGGCACCCGTCCTGCACCAGGATCTCTGAGCCTGCTTTATACACATGTCCATGATCTCCAGCCAGCTTCCTGTACCATAGGAATGATAAATCTCAACATACAAGTGATGATCTTTTTTTTCCTGGTACTGGGGATTGAACCCAGGACCTCTCCACTGAGCTATATCCCCAACCAATTTTTAAATTTTGAGATAGGGTCTCACCTTCAGAGTGCTGGGATTACTTGGCTATAAGTGATCATTTTAAGAGAGAAGGGCAGAGCTAGGTGCTCTGGGATTGTGGCTCAACCTCCATCCTGGGGAGATTGTGGTAGGTTCAGAAATCATATAGAACAGCAGTGAGATTGTGGTGCCCCTGTCTCTGGGCAAGGGAACCCTGTGCTTCTCACCTCATGTTGAGTTCCTCCAATACATTGTTGACCTTCAGGGCATCAGCCACAGCCAATGCTCCAAGGTCACCAAAGCCATTGTACGAGATGTCCAGGACTTTCAGAAAGATGTTTGCCTAGAGCAAAAGAATGAAGCCATGGGATCACATCTGATGGGGCAGAAAGCCAGGAGTTACAGCCTCAGAGCCCAACAGAGGTCCAAAAGAAGATGGATGTGGGTGTGAATGACCTCAGAAACCAGACAGCAGCAGGCCACAGACACAGTGGTCAAATCCACACCCCTGTGGGAGCATCTCAAGAGCAAGGGACCCTGAGACAAGGAGCAGTCCCAGGGGCCCAGGGGCCAATGAAGGGCTGCTGGATGAAACCCCTCCCAGGAACTATGATGGGGAAAAGAGTGCATGCTCTGGCAAGACTGAACCTGTCTGCCACCCTGTGAGGCAGGGCCCCAGTGTCAGTCTCTGTTAAAGAAGATGAGGCAGTAACTGGTTTCCCCGAGGGGGGCCACATAAAATTAGTTGGCATTGGAGACACTGAAGATGCCAGTGATATCCTGGTAGGGCTTGATTGCCATAACCTCTGATTCATAACCTGCAAGGGAGCAGGTCAGATGTTTGAGGAGGTGTGCTGGCATCCGAAGGTGCAAGGGTATCATCTCAGGAGAGCACGTGTGTGCGTGTCAACTGTAAGCACATCAGAAGCATGGATGTCCCTACCAAATGAGTGTCTGTGATATCTGGAAAAGGTGTTTGACATTCAGCTGTGGACCTTTCAGTGAATGACATGAGGGTGGACATAGTGTATCTAGTCATTAAATGAGGCCAGTAAAATAAAAGTAAAAGAAATATCCTTTAATCTCTGTTTAAAAGACCCAAGGTTTGTTTCTGGAGAGCAACAAATGAGCTTGGCACCCAGGACACCTGACCCCGGGGCTGACTTAGTGGGGATCTCATACCTCCAGTCCCCTGGCAAATGCTACAGCTCCTGGGCCACGGAGGTGATTCCAGCTTATGTTAAGTTCTGTGAGTCCTGTATTTTCTGCCAGTGCTGGTCCAAGGGTCTTTCCTTCAAGAACACCAAGAGAGACCTTCTTACTTTGTTCATTCCTTCAAAGATAGATGCTGATGTCACTGTATGCCAGAGTCTCTGCCAGGCAGGAGGATCATAGTTATGAACTCAATATGAGCCTGCCCTGCCCTCAAAGAACACACAATTAAAGGGGAAGATTTAATACAAATTATGGAATATGAGTTACTATGAACAGGGAAGGGTGGCAACAGAGCGGTGGCCAGGGTGGGGTCAGGGAAGTAAGGACAGAGGAGATAAGTTTGAACTGAGAAACCCATTACACGTGTCCACACACATGATGGGCAGCAGGTGCAGGAAAGAGAAGGTGTGCAGACACGTGTGGAAATACACTCAGGTCTGAAGCTGTGTGAGGGAGGGAAGAAGCAGCAATGATGAGACAGGGAGAAAGGGGCAGTTCTCGAGAGAAGCTGAGAGGCCTTGAATGCTGTGCCAAAGGAGCTCAGGCAGGAAGAATCAGGGAGGGCTTTAGAAGTGACAAGCTAGGATTAGCATTTCAACAAGATTTCTAGTTGCTGGCAGGCATTGGCAGAGATAGCGGCAGAGATGAAAAGACTGGCACAGCTATGAAGAGGAGGCAAGAGTGGCAGGGAAAAGAAGGGGGTGGTTTGAGAATCCTTGGGATATTTAGCACGTAAAACAGGGAAGAATCCTACTCCCAAGCCTTCTCTCCATTCTGTCAGCACTGGACCAGTCTGACCTGCCATTGCTCCCACGCTCCAGCACTAACATGCCTTCTAGCTGACCTCCCACTTTGGAACCTGGAACCCTATTCTACATTTGGTAACAGCTCCTTGTCTTTCTAATCTGGGTTCACAGATCAGGAAGCCTTGCCTGCTTGGTCAGGACCTCTTCCAGACTCTAGCCATTAGATCTCTCTAAGCCTGGCTGGTCTCTGTCAGCAGTTTAAGAGTCCCACAAGGATTGGATTTGAACGTTCTCCAAAATCCCAACACCTAGCATAAGTCTAGCAAGACTGGTTCGGAGAAATACACAGAAGAGAAATCAGTGGAAGCCGAGTGTGGTAGCACATTCCTGTAATCCCAACACTTGGGAAGCTGAGGTAGGAGGATCACTGTGAGTTTGAGGCCAGCCTGCACTACAAAGTGAGACCCTGTCTCAAAAAAACAAAAACAGAACAAACAAAACAACTAATGGACTAACTGATCAGAGTGCTCAGGCTGCCTACTCTCCTGGCTAGCACACACTGTAGCAGACACATCTAGCACCTTGGAGAGCTCCCTGTGCAGCCGGGAACACTTTGGGCACTGCCCCTCTCAGACCAGGACTGAATGCCTGGGGCTGGATTTGATGCCCCTATATTGTCCGATGTGAGTATCTCCTCCTTCCTCAGACACTTCTGGGGCTAGAAGGGGAGGGAATGGTTCCCCACTTCATGGAGCATCCCTTTCTTTGCTGAGCAGCCACAGGTTGAGGAACTTTTCTTCAACATGTCTCTAACTGCCGATGTTTGGTCTCCGTGATCCCTGCAGTTATCCTGTAAGGTAGGTGATACCAATGCTATGGACCAGGTGAGAAGTCAAAGACACAAAATTCTTCACCCCTCAATGGAGTCAGGCACACCCTCATGTTTCCTCTTGGAGAAACAAAATGGCCTGACTGAATCTGTCCTTTACCAGGGCTCACACTGCCTCCCTTCTGTATACTGTGTGTTTGCCTACTGTTGTAGGATCTTAGCTTCTGGCTGCTCCACTCTGGGTGCCTCTCTGGCACTTGCCCATTGCTAGTTTATAAAAAAAAAATTTGAGACAGGATTGTAGCTAAATTGCTAAATTTCCCAGGCTGGGCTTAAACTCATTTCTCCTGTCTCTGCTTCCCAGAGTGCTGGGATTACAGGCATTTACCACCTTGCCCAGCTTTATACTTGGTATCTTAATTGTCTAAGGTTCATGTTTTACAGGTTTGATTCCTAGGGTGCACAATTAAAAAGTGGTGAAGTCTTTAGGTGGGGGCTAGTGGGAGGTTTTTAGGTCATTGATTGTGTGGTGTGTCCTGGAAGGGGATTGTGGGACCCCATCATCCCCTTTGTTCCCCAGCCATGAGTTGAGCGCTTTTGTCCTGCCACATGCTCTAGCCCTGCCACAGCCCCAAAACAATGGAGCAAATCCATCATAGGCTCCAAAACCACGAGCTAAAATATTCCTTTTCTAAGTACATCATCTTAGGTAATACAGTACTACAAAGCTGACTAACACACCCTCTGACCTCATAGTCTTAGAGAGACACCAATACTTAGTTCACCAAAGTCTGAAATGAGCCCCTCCTTTAATTTCACTGACTTTCCACAATAATTTCCGTAGAGGGCATATTGGCTCTGGTAGTTAAACTCCAGGGCCAGTTTTCACTGGCCAAGGCTGGTATCATCCCAATAACTCTAAGTGGCTTGAGAGACACCAAGAATTCAAAAAACTTTCTAGATCAGACAACTGTCCTGGGGCATCCACTAAAATGAACATGTATGTGCATTCCTCCAAGAATTTGGTTCATCAGATCCAGTGGCCCAAGAATCTGTATTTCTAAATGCAGGTTGTAGGAGATGTTGTGCTTTCTCCTCTTTGTGGTACTTGGGATTTAACCCAGGACTTTAACAGACCCTGGGCAAGAAGTCTACCATTGAGTTATATCCCAGCCCTTTTTTCTATATTTTGAGACAGCATCTTGCTAAGTGACCCAGCCTGGTCCCAAACTTGTGATCCTTCTGTCTTAGTCTTCTGAGTAGCTAAGATTACAGGTATGTTCCACCATGCCTGACTCTTGCTTTTTTGGTTGTTTTGTTTTGTTTGAGACAGGGTCTTGCTGTGTAGTTCAGGCTACCCTCGAATTCACTATGTAGCCAAGACTGACTTCAAACTCACAGCAATCCTCCTGCTTCAGCCTCCCAAATGCTAGAATTACAGGTGTATGCCACCATGCGCAACCTGGCTCTTGTTTTTAAAGACAAGGCTCTCACTATTGTAGCTCAGGCTGACCTTGAACTACTGGGCTCAAGCAATCCTTTTGCCTCCCCAAATAGCTAGGACTATAGGTGCACACCATTACACACATATTCTAGGTGATTGTTATAACTGACTGGAGAGTTTAGGAACAAGCACAGATGGAAGTTTATATTCCTGACAAAGCAGAAAGTCTACACCAAGGCCCGGGGCCATGACAGTGATGAGATCAAAAAAATCCCACCCATGTCACAGCTCTTGGAATAAAATCATCATACCTTTACCATGATCTTCATTCAGTTCAACAGCCCCCTTTTGGCTCTTCATGCTGTAGACTGGTCACTATCTTCTGGATCATGATCCACTCATGCTGGTTATTGTCAGTTTGGGAAACAGGCCTGCATACTCATGTTCCTCTCCTTGAAATTCCCTCTGTCTGGTCTTGCCACAGTCGATTCCTTCCCAGCCCGTACATTTCAGTTTAAATGTGATTTCCTCATAGAGGCCTCCCCAGCCAGTCCCTATTTTTTTCTAGAACCATATCCTGTTTTTTTTTTTAACACCAATAATTACTGGGAATTACCTCATTAACATGTGCATCTTGAGGTTGGGGGTTTTGTTTATTAGCAGCTAGATTTGTAGTGGCTAAATTGGTGTCAACCAGGGATAGCAGTGGGCAATGAGACACTTGAATGAATTAACAGTTCTGTGTGACTCAGCTAGGAGGGGAGTGAGACATAGTGGATGAGGGGAGCAGAAACCAGGGCACAGATGTTCTCTGGCAGATGCTCAGTGTGTAGAAACTCTCCACCCACTGCTGCCAGAGGAAGTTGACCGTTCATGTTTCATGGCAGTCCATGCCAGGTGTTACCTGCTTGGTCATTTAGCTGGTTATAGCTGAGATCCAGGGATTTCAGACCCGTATGGACCAGCAGGAGATCAGCGAGGTACTTGGCTGCCTGCTCTTCCAGGCCGTTCCCTGCCAGCTGTATCTTCTGCACTGCCTGGTTCACTGCGAGGGCAGCACAGAGGGCCTGGACCCCTGGTGCTCCAAACTGGTTCTCTGACAGGTCCACATCTGGAGAACAGCACCACTCCTTGGTCAGTGGGATCCAAAAGAAGCCACCTCTCCCCACTACTTTCTCAAACCCCTAAAATTCCAGGCTGAAGGCAGAGGAAGAGGCTTTGCAGTTGCGACTGTCCTGGGGTTATAGGGTAGCAACTTTGCTACTCATTGACTGGGTCTTCTTGGGCCCCTGACTTCAACCTTATTGCACCTCCATGAACTTCTCTAACAAGGGTTAAAACCACCTATCTTGTGGTGCTGTGGAGGGAAGCCACCCCACTGGTGCCTGGTGTCTGGCAGCGATATGATCTACCCACAGGAGCCCTCTCTGCCCTATTGCCAGGGACAGGGAATACTAGTCCAGGTGGCCATGCAGGGAGCACTTATGTGGACCAAATACTCTGCTGACCACTTCACATGTGCAATTTCATTTAATGCTTACCACAGCCCCAAGGGCTAAGTGGTATTACTGGGGCCATTTTAGGAACTGGAAATGATTTCAGCAAGGTTGAGTTGGTTATCCAGGTCAGTCCACTTTTCAGTGGCAGAGCTGGCATTTGGGTCCAGCCTCACTAAACTCCCATGGTGTCCTCCCACCCCACTGTCCAGCCCGTCTCTGTGAAGAAAAACTCTCCCAACCTGAATTCAGGCATTGACTTTTATAAGCGACTGTGTGTGTGTATGTGTGTGTGTGTGTGTGTGTGTGTGTGTGTGTGTCTGTATGTACTGGCCAACAGAGGAGGGAAGGCATGTCAGGTTAGGAAAAGAGCAGAATCCAGCATTGGCTGGATGTGTAATGGGTCTAACTCCACCTCCATGTGCCCCACCCCATATCCCAGCCATACTAGTTTGCCCCAAATGAGAAGGCCTGGTTTGGAGGAAGCACATCTCTAGGGATAGGGAAGGCTCAAGCCTGCCCACTTGCCCCAGACTCAGCACCTACCACACATGCTGCTGTTTTTGCTCAGGACATCTGCCAGGGCCTCTGCACCAGCCCCACAGAGCCCATTGTCCCGAAGATCCAGTCGCTTGATATAGGGATTGGAAGTCAACACAGAAGCCAGAGCCCGAGCCCCCTGGGACAAAGCAGAAAATCCTGCAGGTTTTGGTCCTTTCCAGGGCTGAGGGGCCCAGACACACCTGGCCACTTCCCTGGCTTATGCTCCTAGGGCTCAGCCCACGCATGTAACATCCAACTAGAAAGTCTTCTCTATCCCACATTCCCAAGGGGCCACCAGCATCTCCTAGGCTTTACCCAGAGCTCACCTCCTGGTGCTTTCTGTAACCTTCCAGAACACTACGAGCTTGCACAATCCCCAGCTCTTATGCTGATCTCTGTTACAGCCTGTATCCTATCTCCCAGATGTGGGGAAGGGAATGCTGGCTCAGAGAATGGCTAACAGTGAGTGGGATGGACTCAAGGACAGACACTCCCATGGCCACTATCTCCTGGGTCCTTCCTCTCCAAGCCAGGCTCCAGTGTCCTCCACAGATACCTGGGGCCCCAGGCCACGGTGCTGCAGGCTCAACTCTGGAGCATTTTCTTGGCGCAGAAAGCAGGAGGCAGGCACAACATTAAAGGCCTGGCAAAGCCCCAGGTAGAGGGTATCCTTGACCACTTCTCCAAGTCCCTGGGTGCCTGGGAGGAGACAAGGAGACAAATGTGGACCCCTTCACTGGCATATCCTCTGCCTCTTCCCCTGATCTCTGTCACTATCTAGCTTCTTTGCCCTCTAGAGGCACTTCTTCCTGAGTTATTGGGACTATTTCCACGTTATTACAGATGAGGATATCAAGGCTCAGAGAAAGTAAATTCCTTCCCTTGTCACATAGGGAGTCACAGCCAGAGTTGGGACACTGCCCATCTGATGCTAAAGTGCATGTTGTGTCCCCTATCCCCCCATTACAGACCACAATTGTTTGTTTGTTTGACACAGGGTTTCACCATGTAGGTCAGGCTGACTTTGCACTAAAGAGATCCTCTTGCCTCAGCCTCCAAAGCTCTGAGATTACAGGCTTTCACCACCACACCCAGCCCATGTTCACGTTTTATGAGCACTTTATGGGAGGAAAACCTGAAGCAGTTCTAAATTCTATACATTCATTAGCGTAGATTTTCTTGCGGGTTAGGAAAACCCACCCCTGAACCTATCTCAGGGTGGGACACCTCTTCCTACAGTTTGTTAGGGGTTTGTATTTAAGAGGTGTTCTGGAAGTATGTTCTTAATGGTGGAACTCCTGGTGCCGACAGGAATGAACAGCACAGAGATAAAGGGGCCACCCGCTGTTCTAAAGGCACCCCAAGGAAAAGCGCACTCCCATGGAGCCCACTCCCCTTCCCGACACCCCTGCCCAGCATCCCTCAAGATGAGTCAAGCCTGGCCCCCTACCGGGGACATCTGCCTCCAGGTCAGAGTCTGAATCTGCAGCCGAGCCCTTCTCGGCCTCCGCGACCTCTGCAAAATCCCCAGCGGCAGCCTTCGCTTCTTCCTCCTGTTCATTCTCTCCAGAGTTCTCGCAGGGATCCTTCATAGTTACACCCATTTCGCAGTCGCCTACACTGAAACCGAGACAGTGTGGCGCCACATTTAGGAAGCTGCCTGGGGATGTGGGCGGCCCCTCCTTCCTGAATGACCAATAGAATGTGGTATATAGACAACAGGCGCTCCCGTAGCCAATGGAGATGCGCCTTACGTCATGGTCTCCCTGGCAACCCGGTGTTGATGGTTGCCCCAGGAACTGCGGCTGCCCTGTGGCGACTTTGAGCCAGCTGCTCGCCCGCACTGGTAAGAATGGGCAACACTGGCCCGGCGCAGGCCTGGCCGCCTAGAGGGCGTTCATTTTTCCTACTGTTCTGTAAACTTCCAGCAACACCCGGTGTTCACTGACTGGGAAACACTCTGAAGATTGGGCACTGCTCTAGGAAGGTCTGGGAACCTTCAGAATCAGGTCACCTTGCTCTCTGAAACCATACTTTCACTGGACTCAGTTGTCTCTCATGCCTTTGTGAGGTTTACCAGCAAAATCTCTCCCCAACTTGGCTTGCTGCACTTTAGAATCTGCAAATTTAGCTCAGAGGCCGTTTCTTCCTCAACCTTTCTTTGGGCCCTTTTGCAGGGTCCTGCTGCTCTCACATAGGCCTCTTACAGCCCTTGAAACACTTGTCATTCCCCCTACAAGGAAGTGAAGCCAGAAGGCAGGGGGCAGGGCTGCACCTCTGTGTCCAGGGTCCAGCAGAGTGACTTTGGAGAGGATGGGAGGCCCAGGGCAGCTGGAAGTTGGGACTGAGCCCAGAGCTAGAGTGGGGAGGCTGAATCCTTCCCCGGGTAGACGTGTCCCTTTAACAAGGGCTGGCCTGGCTCACTTGGGCGCTTCTTTGCCTCCTATTTCAGCTGTAGTTGCAGCTGCTGTGCTGACTCATGCACCAGCAGCCAGCAGGAGCGGGAGCAGGAGCATGGGTTCTCCAGGAGTTGTGGCCAGCTGGGGGCTCCTGGATTACAAGACAGAGAAGTATGTGATGACCAGGAACTGGCGAGTGGGTGCCTTGCAAAGGCTGTTTCAGTTCGGAGTCGTGACCTATGTGGTGGGGTAAGAGAGAATGACTCTTGGGAAGGCTGGTCAGAATGATTATGATTGGTTCTACTGGGCTGAGGGTTGAGTGTCTGGCTTTTTACAGACCAGGCTGGTGGTGGTAGGGGTGGTGGTGGTGGTGGGGTGCCAGGTAGTGGGGTGGGAGTAGACAGAAGGACCTTTGTTCATTCAAAGGCTAGTGGTATACAAAAATAAGCTGTGTGCTTGTGTTCCTGTGTGCCTACCTGCCTCCTTTCTAAGGCCTTGTAGCCAGCCCTGTGTTGGGCTCTGGGCACAGAAGAGGCTAGTGGGGTAGGAAGTAGTAGTCTGTGACATTCTTGAGAGTTGGATCACTGAGGGCGCCCCCCCACCCCGCAGAGAGACCACCAGTTCTAGCTGAGGGTCAAAGGAGTCTGTAAGGAGAGAACTGAGTCTACTGGGGTACGGGTTGGCTGCTGAAAGTGGTTGTGGGCATTTCTGTCTGTGGGTACTTGTTCTAGGGTGCCCTGCTGGCCTCTGGACTGTTCAGAGAGATGAGGCTGGAGAGGAAGCAGGGGCCCTCTGCCAGGCTGGGAGCATAGGGTGTCTGGGAGGGAGCTGGTCTTGTAGAGGCCAGCCTGCTCTTCCACCACTCACTGTGTGCTAATCTCAATATGCTGTCCATCACCTCCCTCCAGGTGGGCTCTCCTTGCCAAAAAAGGCTACCAGGAATGGGACCTGGACCCCCAGATTTCTGTCATCACCAAACTCAAAGGGGTGTCCGTGACTCAGATCAAGGAGCTGGGGAACCGGCTGTGGGATGTGGCTGACTTTGTGAAGCCACCACAGGTAGGTCTCTGGAGCTGGTGCAGGGGGCGCACGACTTCACCTGCTGACAGCCTTGATACCAGCCTTGGAGAAAATGTGTGAAAAAGAGGAGTGCAATGACAGAAGAGGCTTAGGGAGAGAGGCTAGAGAGGCTTAGGAAGGGCTTCAAAGAAGAGTGGTCCCTGGACAGAGCTTTGAGTGACAAATAGGGAAGAAGTTTCTAGGCAGATAAGAAATGGGAAGCCAGGCCAGAGAAAATTCCCTTTAAAAGGTCATATCCAGGGCAGGCATGGTGGCTGATGCCTGTAATCTCAGCACTTGGGAGGCTGAGTCAGTGGGATTACTGCAAGTTTAAGGTCATCCTGAGCTACCTAGTGAATACTGTCTCAAAAAACCAAGAATAATTAATTAATTAATTAAAAGACCACATCTGAAAAGGATTGGGATGTCTAGGATTCAAGGCTTGAGGTTGAAGTTGGGGTGGGAGGGTTAGAGGTACTTAAGGTCTGAACTTCCTGAACCTTCCCTTTTACTCGGGGTACCGCTGTCAGGAGCTCCTCTGCTCTTTCATGCTGTGTGTCCCTTCTCCCTCCACCGACCTGGTCCAAAACCCCAGTCTCCAGCTCTGTTCTGCTGCCCAAATTGTAGCCCCAGTGACCACCTGCCCAGAGAGAAGCTGCTTTCCACCCTGTCCAGGTAGAAATCATCTCTCTTTTCTGGAACCTTGGCTTCTTGTCCAATGAGGGCTATGACATTCACCAGTGCAAAACCAGAACCAGGATCCAGCTTTGATCCCTTCTTGTCCATTCTAATGCTTTTTACTGCAGGTCCTGCAAGGGGCCCTTTGACTCCTCTCCCTTGCTCCCTTCCCTACGGTGCACACTGCACAGCAGCCAGGCTGAGCTTTACACTTGACTTCTTCATCAGAATCCACCAGCCCCTGCTGTCCACCCTTGGAAGTCTCCTTTTACATGATGGTGGCCACCAAGTCTCTCTATTTCCTAACTTCACCACCACACTTCACTGGCCTCTGCCAGCCCTCACCTTCCCACCTCCAAATTCGTAGCACTGTCATGAGCAGCATTTTTGAATGTCTTTGGCCACTCACTGATCACATGTAGAGCTTACTGTGTGCTGCCCCAGCCCTTGCTGTGCCAGGACTTCTGTGCATGTGATGAGGGTCCACATTGCCTCAACTTGCCTCTTGCTCTTTTGTGCCTGGGGCAGGAGACTCATTGAGTCAGTGAGAGTGAATGTGAGAATTAATTTGTGTCAAAGATGAACATGTGCATGAGGCTCCCTGGGCCAGAAACCACATGGGCATAGTGCCCAATACCTGTAATCCAAGCTATTTGGTAGAATGAGGCAGGAGGACTGCAATTCAAGGCCAGCTTGGGCAACTAAAATTGTAAAAGGAAGAGCTGGAAATTGGTTCAGTGCATCTTGGGTTCAGTCTCAGGAATGGGGGACCAGAAATCCAACCAGCCTGTCATTTCTACTTCTACCCGCCTCATTAGATACATTTACCTAGGAGGTAGAGTTGTTGACAAGATGAGGCCAAGAAAAATTCCCTCATAAACCAGGCTTCTGTGAGGCCCTGGGTTTTACAGAACTGACCAAAACAAAATAAAACAAACAAACAAAAAACCTGGCAATCTGTTTCTGGCCTCTCCAGTTGAAGGAACCGGCAGGGACCAATCTTGAGATTTACCTCCTAGGGAGAGAACGTGTTCTTCTTGGTGACCAATTTCCTTGTGACACCAGCTCAAGTTCAGGGCAGATGCCCAGAGGTAAGTTTGCCTGGGAGCCTCCCAGGGGGTTCATACTTCTTTCCTTCAGCAGCCTGGGTCACAGCCCCATCTCTCTTCTCCTTTACAGGTGGCTGAAGGCTTGGTATGTGCTTTGTGCATCCCAGGCACCAGGCTAAATCTTTCTGTAAATCACTTAGTCTTTACATAGACCCTTTCCCAGTTAGAATTATGATTCCCACTGAAGGGGAAATGACTGGGGCTCAGCAAACTTGAGAAACTTTCTCAAAGCCTCCAGGCCTGTGGGTGACAGCACCCAGACCCCAGTTTCCTTGAGGTGTGGAGGGCCCTCCTCATCCTGGATCCACCTTTGGGTACTTTCCACGTTGATGTGACACCTGAAGCAGGGCTCATGTGGGCTCTAATAGCAAGTGGCAACAAGATGGAAGATCACCTTCTCTTCTCTGTGCCCAACCTCTATTAGAGTATCCGAAGCCAGCTTCCATTTTTGTGAGCAAATAGCACACTCTTGCTTACAATTATGCTTATGTCTATGTTGAAGTATAGACTTGGACTAGGGTGGAAAGAGGGTAGCCTAAGATCTCAGGGGCCCTCTAAGCCCTGCTAAGGAAGGAAGGAAGGAAGGCAGAAGAAAGGCAGAAGATGGGCACAGGGAAGGGCACTGTATCTCTTGTACACTGGGATGGAGCACTCAGGCTGCTGGGTAGAGGTAGAGGTGGTGGTCATCATGGAGTCTAGTTGAAGAAGTTGTGACCAGGTTAGTCTGGGGAGAAGGGACATTCTTAGACACAAATGAGGACAGCAAAGCAGGTGGCTCCACTCCGTCCTCTGTCTTCTGTTCGCTAATCATAGTTCCATCCCTCACAAAATCCCATATCTCATCCAGGTCCCTCAGTCTTTCCCAGACTCCTTTTGGCTGCCCATGAACTGAGTACCATAGCAGTGGCATGTCTGTGACAGTTTCCAAAAGCACAGACTGCTTTCCTTTCCAGTGTCCCAGAAAGCTTGCCCACCTTCACCTCCTGTTTGTTCCCCACAGTATTTGACTCTATAGACATGAAAAGAGAGAGCAGGGAAATAACTAGCCTGTGGTTCTTCACAAAGTATGGGAGATCCTACTTCCCTACCTAGGCTCAGAGTCCTGCTCTTTGCTGGATATGCCCTCTAGCCCTTGCCCTGGCATGCCAGAGATCATGAACTTACTTGTGCAAGGTGCCTTCCCCTTTCCTGTTCTGTTGTCTGAACTGAAGCTGAGGAGCCAGACCTCAATCTTTTCCTTCCCTGCTGCCCCCATCAGAGGAAACTGTCAGGAGCAAAGTGGTCTCACTCTGCCCTTGGAATACAGCACTATATTCCATCTGGCAACCCCACTGACCACCTCCACTTGTTTGCACCCTCCAGCTTTCCCATGGGCTTCTAAAGTGGGTACCCTGGTGGCTAAGGTAGGGAGGAGGGTGTCTTTGTAGACTGTAGGACTGCATCCCTGAGCTGTTGGTGACCGGGGTCTCTTGTCCACTTCAGCACCCCTCTGTCCCACTGGCTAACTGCTGGGCTGACGAGGACTGCCCTGAAGGGGAGACCGGAACACACAGCCATGGTAACCGTGAGCAGGGCTGGGACCCTGCATCTCTCTGTTCTACCAGTAAGCCCCAGCCCCACACCCTCCCCAGGCCCTGTGGGAATCTAGGGGCCTAGAATTCATCTTGTGTTTTCAAGGCATAAAAACAGGTCAGTGTGTGGTGTTCAACAGCACCCATAGGACCTGTGAGATCCAGAGCTGGTGCCCAGTGGAGAGTGGCACTGTGTCCACCATGTAAGTCTCCTTTCAGTCCCAGGGCAGGGCCCCAAATTGGGCAAAATTCTGGCAATATACCCTCCACCTGCAGGAGGCCCCTACTGATCCAGGCTGAGAACTTCACGCTGCTCATCAAAAACACCGTTACTTTCAGCAAGTTCAACTTCTCCAAGTAAGCAAGGCAGGTCCTGGCTGACCCAAGGTCCTCCAGGACCTCCTGATTATCTAATCCTCACCCTTATTGTTCTCAGAACCAATCTATTAGACACCTGGGATGCTACCTATTTCAAGCAGTGTCGCTATGATCCACTCTCCAGCCCTTACTGCCCTGTGTTCCGCATTGGGGACCTCGTGACTGCAGCTGGAGGGGACTTTGAGGACCTGGCACTGATGGTAGGTCCTTGGGGAAAAGTGTTCCTGAAGAGATCGGGGATAGGGTCTTGGGTTCATTGGTTGAACATGAGATGTGCTATGTGCAGGGTGGCGCTGTGAGCATCCGTGTCCACTGGGATTGCAATCTGGACACTGGGGGTTCCGACTGCTGGCCACACTACTCCTTCCAGCTGCAGGAGAGGAGCTACAACTTCAGGTGTGACCCCCACTGCTTTCTTGCTGTTCTTGGGCCAGCGTTCCCCCTTGCCCATTTCCCTGTGGCTGCCAAGATGAATCAAAACTGAATCCTAGCCCTGTGGACCCCTGTGTGTGCCCTGGGGAATTTTCTTAGTCCCTTATCCTCCAGCACATGTACCCCAACCTAATTCATCTGTCCCCACCCCTGACCTAGTGCAGACCTCTCAGCTCCAGACTCTGGGGTAGTCCGTGCCCCATCCCACTTGGCCTCCAGCATCTCCCCTTCATAGTATAGGGGCTTTCATGTTTACTTTCTGCTTATAGTTTTATCTAAAACTTTTCCCAAAATAATCTATAGAAAAGTTCAAAGAAAGCCAGGTATGGTGGCACAGGTCTATTATTTCAACACTTTGGGAGGCTGAGGCAGTAGGATAGCAAGTCTGGGCCCATCCGAGGAAAGTGACTTAATGAGACCCTATATCAAAAACAAAGCAAACAGGAGGGGCTGGGGGATGTAACTCAGTGTGAAGACCCTGAGATTCATCAAAATATGAATGAATGAACGAACCAAAGATCAGTACCGTGAACACCCATGTACCCTTCCCCTGGGTTTGTTAGTTGTTACTGTTTTGCATTTGGACACATTTGCTTTCTTTCTTCCTGTCTAGACTGAGATAGATATATGCAGACAGGTTGCAAATAGAACAGTTATGGGCTGTGTGGACCTCAGTGGCACAGCACTTGCCAACATTTACCTAACCCTGGGTTCAATCTCCCATACCAAAACAAAACAACAACAACAAAAAGAAACCATCTGAAAATAAGCAGCAGATATGGGACACTCACTCTTCTTAACACTGTCCTGTGATAAGGACCTTTTCCTATTTGACCACTATCCTAATGGCACACCCAAAAAATTAATATTGGCAGATTAAACCTAACATTTTTCCACCTATGCCAATTGCGGTCCTAAATCTTTGTATTTTTCCAATCCAGGATGCACTCAAAGATTTTAAATTGTATTTACTGTCTTTAAATCTCCTAAGACATCCTGGAAACCTGCCACCTACTGCCACCTTGTCATACGAACATGAACCCACATGTGCACACAGGGCTGCCATCAGGCCTCAGGATGATGTAGACATACCTCACTGTATCTGCCAAATCTGTCTTTCCTCCTTCCCCAGCTCTTCGCAACCTTGTGCTGGCTCCCTGCCCTCACTGCTCCTCCCACCTGTGGGCCTTGGCTGGCCCTGCTTCCTCAGCCTGGACTTCCTTTAGGAAACCATCCATATGTTCCTTCTCCATTTCTGGGAGAGTAAATTCTTGCCTTGAGGCTCTCACAACCCTCCACCTGTCCTCCCCTCCAGTCTCCCTTCCTCCTCCCATCCCTTGCTGCTGCTCTCTATGTAGGGACCCTTCTGGTCCCTCGTCCCCTCACTAGGCAGAAAGCTCCTTTGAATCAGGTCCCAGTGTACTTTTTCCTTATATCCTTAGTAACTACTTAGGACCAAGACCCAGGACTCAGGCTTGGGTAAGGAAGGGGTTTATGGAGTCAATGGATAAATAAGACTGAACCCAGGAAAACCAGCGCAGCCTAAGATTGGGCCCTCTGTCCTGCCCCCAGGACAGCCAGCCACTGGTGGGAGGCTCCAGGTGTGGAAGCTCGCAGTCTGCTGAAGCTCTATGGGATCCGCTTTGACATCCTTGTCACTGGGCAGGTAGGGATCTGGCCAGGGGAGAGGGGTACAGATAGATGGGCCTGGAGGAAATATATGGTGACAGTCGTGGCCTGAGAGGCTCATCTCAGCTCTCTCAGGCAGGGAAGTTCGGGCTCATCCCCACGGCCATCACAGTGGGCACCGGAGCAGCTTGGCTGGGTGTGGTGAGTCCAATCACTCTCAGCTCCCTCTGGCTGCAGCGAGTGCCTGTCTGGCTGCCAAAGCACTCTGACTGCACATTGCGCCCTGGGGTGAGAGCTGGGGAGGTGGCAGGAGAGCAAGTTGGGGGTGGGACATGGCTTAACCCTGCCTCTTGCAGGTCACCTTCCTCTGTGATCTGCTGCTGCTGTATGTGGATAAAGAAGCTCATTTCTACTGGAGGACAAAATATGAGGAGGTGAGTTGCAAGTCTGCCTAGCCACTGGTTTTTGCCACACTTTGGGAGATTTCAGTCAGATCCCTGACCTGCTATCTTTGTCTGCAGGCAAAAGCCCCAAAGGCAACTGCCAACCTTTCATGGACCAAACCGGTTTTCACACCCACAAGTCCAGCTATCCAGATGCCTTAGATGGTACTACCACCTGTCCCCACAGCCGCTGCTTCTGGGTGCCAGAGATCAATTTGAGGGTGTTCCTGTCAGGGCTCCAGCACCCACTTGCCTGCCTATTCCTGAGGCCTATAGCCACTCTGTTTACTGGGGTTTGGGGTATGGGGATGGAAAAGGGTAGGGGTCCTGGCTTAGGAACCTCAAGGATAGAGCCCCAGAAGGACTGGGATAGGAGTCAGAGGGAGAACTCTGCCCTTGAACTCCCAGGAAGACTGTCTCTCCTGGGTCCAGCCTTGGCAAGGTGCTACCTTGGAAGCCACAGAAACCAGTTTTGTGGCACAACATGAGCTATGGAGGTGAGTGAGCAGGGGCACCTGATTGCACCACAGGTACAGTGCTCAGCCTGTGAATCCTGCCCTTCCCTGTGGTAGCTCCTGGCTGTTACAGACAGCTGAGACAGGGAGGAGAGAGAGGTGGGGCTCAGTTGGTGGTCTTGAGGTTTTTGGGGCCTTCTCTATACTTCCTTGTGGTTCTTCCAGCCTAACCCCCTGAAAACTGACCACTAGGCTTCCTGAGGGCCCCAGGGGTGGAAAGGTCAAACATCTGGAATTTACTGCCTCCTAAATCATACCTAGGAACCTCTCTGGCCAGCTGTGCAACCTAGCCTGAGGCACACCAGAGGCCCTAATCTTGATCTCAGGCACAGTGCAGTGGCTACAAGGAATGTCTCTCATAAAGGACACTGAGGTTCCCCTGAAGGTTGGCCAGGTTCTGGTTCTGGGATCCTCCTAGGGGCCTAAGTCCTACCTGACAGAAGTTTCCCCTATGTCCTGGGACCCACAGAAGTTTCCCCTATGTCCTGGGAGGGACAAGGCTGTAGGAACTAAGCCCTCTTCTGGTTCCAGGGTGGGGTGGGGATTTGAGAGTACCTACCCCATGGAAGAAGTAAGAGGCTGCTTTCTCGTGGTGACCTGGGGCATGGTGGGAAGTGCCAGGATTTGGGCTGAAGCTGGAATAGCATCTGGAATCATCTGGCATTCACAGCCTCAGTAAATCCTTTGAGGTCTCTGCTTCCTTTAATCCCTAGGGGCTTAATATCCAGAGAAGGTGGTCTCCAGAGGGCTAGGATATGAAGTCATGGTACAAAAGGCCTCGTTATTGGAGGCTGTATGTGGTTGTCCTTGGGGCTCAGAGAAAGCTGATGTCACTACTGGAGTAAAAGCTTGTCAAAGCCAGCAGCCTTCTGTGTAGTCCTTACAGGGAGGTGGGGAAGTGGGGGTGTCTGTAGTGGACACAGCCCAGGCATGAAGACCCTAGCTGGGGGAGAATGCATAATGGGCCTATGGCAATGGTGGCAAACCTATGGCACACATGTTGCTGTGGGCACACAGAGCCTTTTCTGTCAGCACACAAGTCAAGTCACCCCAGCATTGCCCCAGCAGCCAAGCATCAGATAACAGTGCACACAGGGCCAGTGGTGACACTTTCCAATGAATAAATGGGCTTTGGGTTGCAGTATGGGCACTCAGTCTCTAAAAGGGTCACCATCAATGGCCTAGGCCTTATCTAGGAATTCCTTCCTCCCTGTACCGGGGACACCAAGTGGGCCAGAAGGCAGTAGGGGTAGGCCCAGGCACTTTTGTACTCATGCACAACTGTGTACCAGTCACGTGTGTGCCATCTCAGCCTTTACCTCAAACTCTGGCAGAATGGGCAGAGACAACAAGAAAGCGAGGTGTGACCCAGGCTTAAACTTGTTGCAGGTATCACCTCAGTCTAGACACGGGTGTGTACCCCCAGGGTACTTGTGTGGGTTATGCAGACATGTGCCTGAGGGTGTGTGTATGTGTGTGTGGGGGACATGCCTATGTGCAAATGTGCCTCAGTGTCCTGGGGGCAGGCTTCAGGCACACACTATCTCTCTGGGAGCTCACTGCCTTTTCAAGGCAAACTTCTCATGGTATAGGCTCTGCTCCTTTGATCTACTGACAAGAACATGTGGGGAGCCTGTCCTGACCCCCCCTACCGTGGGCTCCTTCCTCTTCATCTGGTGTTTGTAGCTCCCCTCTCAGCTGATCAGAAGGCATGGTCCTGAAGGAGGAGCCCAGACACAAGGCTGGCCACGTGGGTACCAGCTACCTTTGCAGAATTTCAGCACCTTTACTGCAGACTGGGCACAACCACCTGGTTCCTAGGGGCCAGGTGAGAACTCAGGGTCACAAAAAAATGCCACAGTGGACATAGTGTTTGCCCATATGGCTGCCCAAGAAGTTATTATTATGGATCCCTGGGGTTACATCCCCTTCTCTGCCCACCCTATCCCATCTGTCCAGTAACAGGAATTGGTCATACATAGGAAGGTGCCGAGCAGAGTCCACTGCATTAGTGCTGGTCAAGGTCCATTCCCTGAAGACCAGAAGCTCAGTACCTGACACAGAGTCCTAAGATCCTGAGACTCTCCCAACCTGGGCAGCTGTACACCCAAGTTGCCCTGGATAGAAGCAGTTCCCAGCTCCAGTGGCCTCTCAAGGATGTGGGGGAGGGCAGAAGCAGCATGACTTGGCTGAGACTCTCCAGTTACTCCATGCCGTCAGGCCCCTGGGCCGGTTCTTGGCTTGCAGGCTGCACGGGCTGCACAGTCTCTTCCAGGCTTCCACTGGGGAATACCACATAGCGTGTGGTGGTCAGCCCTGGTAGCTCCTGCTGGTTCTCTTTGCTGTGCCTGATGCCATAGCCGAAATACACAGCAAGTCCTGTAGGGGTGGTAATGAGGCTGAGGGGCAGGTCCCAGCCTTGCCTGCTCTCTTGTCCCCCCTTGCATGCACTCAGGGTCCGAGACTGGCCCCCACTCACCAATCAGCAGCCAGATGGCAAAGCGCATCCAGGTTAGGTAGCTCAGCTTCAGCATGAGGCAGATATTGAGGAGGATGCTCAGGGCTGGAGTCAGGGGTACCAAGGGGATCTGAGGGTGCAAGGGCAAGACTGAACTAGGCTGCAGGAAAGAACTGCCAATCCAGGGCCTGACTTTACAAAAATTTCACAGAGCCTCTGTTTGTCTCTGGAGCTATTGAAGGCAACTCCCTTGACATGCAGAAAGACAGATGGGAGTGAGAATGGGTGGACGAGCCTCCCCAGTCCCATGGGCCCTTATCTGTTATGGGATGGAAGAGGAGGGGGCAAAGGGAGCTGGCTGGGCTGACAGTGAACAAGGTTTGCTGGGAAGATACCTGGAAAGTGTCTTGCCGGTGCTGTTGCTGGTGAGCCCCCAGGACCAGAAGGCTGAGCAGAAATACTACACCACTGATGAAGAGCAGCAGGATGTAGCCCCATCTTGGCAGGTATAGTACTGAATCCCCAAAGACCAGCACACAGTCCAGCATGATAGCTGAGGCCACCAGGATGCCAAGTGCCCAAGTCACAGCAGTTCCAGGGCTGAGCCCTCCCAGGAAGCTGAGGTAGGGCCTCAGGGTTGGTCGCAGCTGCCCAGGTTCAGAGACTGAGGCTTGCACAGCACCCACCAGCTGGATGTGATCTGAGAAGGAGTCATACTTCTTGGCTGTGAGGTCACGGCTGGCTGGGCCTGGGGAGCTGGGTGGAGATGACTTCTGGAAGCGCAACACAATGATGCTGGCTGCCACAAAGGTATAGGCCAGCAGAGTGCCAATGGACAGAAACTGGACCAGTGCCTCGAGGTCCAACAGCAGTGCCAGGAGAGCCATGAGGAACCCAAACACCAGAATGCCCATCACAGGCACCTGTGTTCGGGGGTGCACACGGGCAAACACCTGGAAGAAGAGCCCATCAGCAGCCATGGCATAGACGATGCGAGGCAAGGAGAAGAGGTTGCTGAGTAGGACAGTGTTCATGGCTGCAGCAAAGGGTAGGGGAACTGTGAGCATGGCAAATAATCCCATCAGGGTCTGCTGGTGGGGCTTGGACGTGGGTGGCTCCTGGAGATATGGGCATGAGTTTGGGGTCTCAGTATGAGTGTGTGTGGGATGCTGGATTGTCACTCGATTGTTCAGGGATGGGGCATTCCAGTTAGGACACAGGCCTACTGGGGAATCTGATGAAGCTAAGTTCCACTGTCCAGGAAAGGACCTATAAGAACATGCCCAGAACTGATGTTCTATATACAACTGGGTGGGGGGGGTGCTCTAACAAACTTGGGTGGAGAGTCTTAAAAATCAGCACTTTCCTGGGGCCCTTATGTAACTGGTAAAATAGGCCTGGATGAAGGTGTGTTTTCTGAGAGGCTTAGGGAAGGGCCAACAATACACTGTTCTCTCCCACCCTGCCTGGAAGGGCCTCTTACCACAGATGGAGCCAGCTGCCACGATGAAGCCAGCCCAGCTGTAGCCCCGTCGGTAGAATGCATCAGCAAGTGCAGAGTCAGGGTCCAGGCTGTGCCAGGGCACCATGAGAGTTAGCACAGTAGAGACGAGGATATAGGCACTGGCTGCCAGGCCAAGGGAGATTGCGATGGCCATGGGCACAGCCCGTCGGGGATTCTGGGCCTCCTCACTGGAGGCAGCAATGACATCAAAGCCCACAAAGGCATAGAAGCAAGTGGCAGTGCCTGCCATGATGCCAGAGAAGCCAAAAGGTGCAAAGCCACCCTCCTTAGCACTCCAGTTGTGGGGGTCGGCCAGGATGAAGCCCAGAATGATGATAAAGAGAATGACAATCAGGCTGATGGCTGAGAAGGTGTGGTTGAGCCAGGAGGAGACTCGGGCTCCACAGGAGACAAAGGCAGAAGCCACGAGTAGGATGCCGGCAGCCAGGAAATCTGGGTATTGGGCCAAGAAGGGGACCTGCCAGACACCCATTTGAGACTCGGTGAGGTTTCGAATCCTGTGGCTAAAGATGGCATCCAGATAGCCACTCCAGGCACGGGCCACTGCGGCACCCCCAATGAGGTATTCCAGGAGCACATTCCAGCCTATGAGGAAGGCCCACACCTCACCCATAGACACATAGGTGAATAGGTATGCAGAACCTGTGCGGGGCACTCGTGCTCCAAATTCTGCATAGCACAGAGCTGCCAACAGGGAGGCCACAGCAGCCAGACCAAAGGACAAGAGCACAGCAGGGCCAGCCATGTCCTTGGCCACAGTGCCTGTGAGCACATAAAGGCCTGAGCCCACCATGCCACCCACACCCAGCAGGGTCAGATCCAGTGTGGACAGGCAGCGCCGAAGGGACGTCTCCATGCTGGACTCCTCCAGCGGCTTCAGCCGGTTCAGCTTCTGGCAGAAGCGTGCCAGGCTGGCAGCACTGGGCAATCCTCGGGCCATGACAGGTGGCTAAGAAGAGCACCAAGCCAGGAGCTGGAACCTCCTATGGCCAGACAGAGGGGAATGACAGGCTGCCCAGCCGGGTCCTGACGAGCTTCAACCCCATCCTGAATCTTTTAATCTCTTGAGGACCCTGGACACCTATAAGGAGGGCCTACTGTAGGGCTGGACCGGAGCGGAGGTCACAGAGAAGCATGGAGGTCCTGTCTGCCTTCAGGATAACCAGCTAGGTGGCCCTGAGGGTGGGGAGAAGTCAGTTCCTGAAAGCAAGAGAGGCTGGGAACAGCTCAGTGGCCTAGGATCCAAGAAAAAGATGAAATGCGGGGAGGCTTCCCGGGAACTGGGCCAGGCCTGCAGGACCCGGAACAGAAGCGGCTCTCCTGCTCGGGGTGTGGCCCAAGAGGCCACCTGGCCTGAAAAGGGTAGCAATCACCCCCGTGCTGCCAGGCGGCAGCCTCAGCTCACCTGGTCTCGAGGCGGGGGCGCCCTGGCCCTAAGCCCCGATCTGGAGCCAAGACCTGCACACCTTCCCCGTGCACCCACATACCACCGGCACCCGCTGAGCTTGCTCCGCTGCGACCCTGTCCCCAGTTACCCGAGCCTTAGGCTGTTTTCCGGGCCGGAGCCTGTCCCCCACACGACCGCTGGGACCCACCTGCTGTCGCCACTGCAGCAACCACGGCTCTGAGCTCTGCGCCCGCCCCGCCCGGTAGCGCCGCCTGCGCGCAGCGCCTGCTCCCGCCCCCAGGCGCGGTGGATCCGGCTTAGGCTGCACAACTAGCATCGCCTGCGGGGTCCTGCGAAGGGTCCCACCCGTCGCCACACACCCAGATAACCACCTTGCACAAACCTCCTATGTCCACAGGAGCTTACTGGGCTCTAAAGTAGCTCCATCATTGGTACTAATTCACTGATGAGGAAGCGTCCTTCACTGGGGGCCAAATTAAGATCCAGGTCTGGGGGTACCAAGCCCAGTCTGCTTCCACTGCAGCAGATGCCCTCCTTGATCCCCACACCAACACATGGCACAACCCCCCCCCCCCAGCTAAGCACCATCCAGGCCCTCAACACAGGGTAACTGGGGTCTGTGAGATGAGGGCATGGGTCTAGATGGGTGGTGCTATGCAATCTCTGGATTCTCAACTACCATGGAATGTCAGGAAGACACATTGGTAAGAGAGTGCAACCTTTGGGGAATTTTCTGTGAATTGCAGAATTCACACTGGTTGCCCTGAGCCCGCAACTACAAGATAATGTCTTGTAAGGAGGTAAACAGCCTCCCGCGACCATCGGCAGTCTTCCAATGGGGGTGCACACCTAGAACCCCTAGGTACACCTGGCAGGACTTGTAGGATCCCAGGAGACCCCAAGAACAATTCCCACTCAAGAGAGGCATATGTACTGAGTACTTCAGCCCTGTACCATCCCCATATCATGAGGCCCATTACTTATAACCTGATCATCACAGATTCCCCTCAGGTTCATTTATTTCTGAGGCAGAGGGTGTCATTTTTCCTCCTCCTCTTCTCACTTTGAAAGTTGGTATGATAAGATATTAACTTGTTCATAGCAAACTGGTAACAGACAAGCCAAGCAAAATCAAAGCAAATCTCACAGCTTTCTATATGTTTCCAGGTTTACAGGTGAGTCATGGAATTAGATCTTAGGGGCACCTGCAGCTTAGGGGGTTAGTGACAGGATAGTGGACTCCCAGACAGGTTGGTGCCACATGGAACTCTACCTTAGTCAGCCCCTTTAGTCTCTTTTGATAACTGGCTGATACTGTCACGGGGAACTTCTAGGATGGGCTCCCATTTCCTGTGGAGCATAGCTCTTGCTCCCTCCCTGTGATGCCTAAATATAACTAAGCAGATGTCCCTAGTCCTGAAATGCCTCCACAGAAAGTCTAGAAAAACACATTTTGGACCAAGAAACTTGAACGATTTTATAGTGGAAGTTCCTCCACGGCCTTACCAACAACCACTTTAGAACTGACATGAAATGTTTTGGAACTCTGACTTATTATTTGGCCAGAGAAGGTATCTCACTACACGCCCAGTCAGTGGCACCAATATACTACTGGATATTCAAGATCAACTGTGGCTGTGACATAGTCATGACATTGAGGCCACTCTAGGGATGAAGATGGGGGACTCTTGGGCCCTTAGCCTGTTTTTCACTAAAAGTATGACTTCTGTTTTCTTCTGAGACAGGGACTTAAAAGACATTTCAGCAAACAAAAAAGTACAACAACAAAACACTTCATTTGGGCTTACAGATGCTTAGCATGTTACTAAAAACAGAACAATGGTTGACCTTCAGTTTGTATCCTATTTGTGCTGTTTCCTGAATCCACCACAGCTGGCTGTAAGATTTTATTACTGTTTTATTAGTATATGTTTGGATATATAATAATCACATTCACCTTGGAGAATTGGCATAGATAGATAAATCTTAACCATTTTTACTTCCCCTTCCCCTCTCTACCCTCTCATCTCCTGCAAGCCCCAAATCCCTATGGGTCAAATCCCTTCTCAGCTCTGGATGGTGAAAAGTTGGGAAAACAAAGTTGATTAGCTCTGAATTTTAAATTTTTATATTTATTTATTGGTTTTTTGAGACCGAGTTTCACTATGTGACCCAGGTTGGCCTTAAATTTGCAATGATTCTCCTGCCTCAGCCTATAATCCCAAGTGCTGGGATTATAGGTATACACCACCACCACCACCACCAACACCACCACCACTACTACTACTACACTTGGTACCCTAAATTTATCTCATCTTCCTGCAAGACTGAGAATACCAAGATAATGGATTTACAGGGACACTCAACTAGCTCTAAAGGCTCCAGCCATTGTCCTAAACCTGTGATCACCTGGATTCCAAGAAAAGCAGAGCTCCATATGACTGAAATTACCACACACAGACAATCATTTCCTGAGAATAGCACCACCCTTCAAACTATGAGGATTCCTCTTATGGGAACCAAATCATGAGGATTCAACCCAAGCTGCAAAACCAGGGTTGAGATAATAATCAACTGAATCCTGATCCACCTCAGTGGTGGAGTTTGGAATGGTGAGGCAGGAGGATTGTTATAAGTTTGAGGCTAACCTGGGCCACAGAGTAAGTTCAGGAGAATAACCCAAAACCCCAAAACTGACCTTGCATTAGGCATGGTATCGCACACCTGTGATTTAACACTTGGGAGGCTGAGGCAGGAAAGTTCTAGGCGTTCAAGGCCATCCTGGGAGTTCAAGGCCAGCCTGGCCTACACAGTGAGTCCAAGGTCAGCTTCAATTACATAGTGAGACCCTGTCTCAATAAAAAAAAAATTAAAAAAAGAAACAAAGAGACAAAACCTGGCCTCCTAAGCTGGGCACTGTGATTCCCAGTGCCCTGGGAGGCTGAGTCAGGAGGATTGCAAGTTTGAGTCCAGCCTTGGCAATTTAACAACTTAGCTAGACCCTGTGTCAAAAATAAAAGTGTGTTGGGGAAGAGGTTGGGGATATAGCTCAGTGCAAAAGTCCTAGGTTCAATTCCCAGTACTGGAAAAAAAGAGTGAGAGATGAAGGAAAGAAGGAAATAAAGAAAGATGGATGGAAGGAAGGGGAAATCCAGGTTGGGAAGAAGTAAAACTATCCATGGTGCAGCATGAGTCCAGCATGGGTCCAAAATGAGTTGGTCCTCATTGAAGTGAGCACTGCCTAGACTCCTGCCTCTGGCCTACAGTCACTCTGGCTGCTATGCACTATAGCTGCGGCTGTTACGGGCTCAGGATACTTTATGCCTAGTGGAGGGGCAGTAGGACCTGGGTCTTTCTGACTTGGATTGAATGCAGTGGCTTCCTGCTGCCAAATTTAAGAAGTTTGGCATAGAAGAGGAAGCCTGGGCTTTTGTCAGGAACTGTGAGCCCAGATGGTTCACAGAGGTAAAAAAAATACACAAGAATCATAAGTGAAAGCCAGTAAGCGCCCTTTTTCCCCCGTTAAATGTCTGTTTTTCTTTTCTTTTTTGAGACGGCATCTCACTATGTAGTTCAGGCTAGCCTAGGCTGGCCTCGAATTTGTGGTGATCCTCCTGCCTCAGCCTCCTGAGTGCTGGGATTACAGGTGTGCACCACCATGCCTGGCTAAATGTCTGTCTTAAACTGATGATATGTACTATTTGCTCAGCTTCATTTGAGGTGCACTAATACAATTGTACCATAAATTGCTTTATACTTCTTAATTTGTATTAGAATATGCTTACTGTACTCAATGATTACAGTCATCATGGAGAGTTGGTATATGTACATAACACATCTTAATTCTTTTTAATTCCCTTTCCCTTCTCCCTCCATCTTTTGGTCCCCTTCCCATTTGCAGAAGATCTAGTTTCCTGTTTCCTCTTACCTATCTTTAATTTTGCTTTTTAAATTATTTATATGTTGGGTTTCTCACACAAGAGAAACCATGTGATATTTGAGCTTGACTTCATGAAAATGCAAACACAGCTGAGTGCAAAGCACATGAGACAGAACAGTGAGGCCCTTCTATCAGCAAGGGCACATTTTCTTATATAAGAGACTCACATGGTCTACACTGATGCTTTCTGCTCCAGTAGCAGGTGGGAGGGCAGGAACAGGAATCAGTGTTGAGTAGAGGCCAGCCCACACTTCAAATGTAGGCATTAGACTTCTGTGATGAGACACAGTAGAAATCCATGCAACCTGTAAAGCCACTGGACAAGCAAAGGCTCTGACCATCACTAAATTAGTTCTACACCTGGACAGCAGTTTATTAAAAATGGGGTTACCAGCTGGGTCCTGGGATAGAAGAAGAATGGGTAGAGAACAACTACAGGGAAAGGAGTGATCAACAAGGAAGACTGTGGAGTTGCAGAGGCTCACCCCAAGACACGGACATTCAGTGGATGCATGTTCTGGTCATCTGGAATTCATGAGCAATGAAGAAGCCAACAGATTGTCGAGAGAAAGAACTAAGCAGTCTGAAGACTGAGCAAAGTCACTGAGGACTCAGGGAAACTTGAGCAGGTAGCTGTTGTTACTTTTACTCTCTGGTGTAGACAGTAAGGCCCCAGCATGGGATGCTCTAGTAGACAGGCAGACATAGCTTTCCAGCTGAGGCAGCAAGGCCCCGTGGTGCCCTGTGACAATATTGATAAAAAGTACTTAAATGAATCATAAGATGAACATCTTTGAGATTTGGTAATTCTGCGAGGTTTCTGCATAATGCTTATTATTAGGTGTGATACTATTCTCTTTTGTTTTATTACAGTCCAGGCAAAATGGTGAGGCCTTTATCTAAAGAAGGAATCAATAAAAATAAAGCACTGGAGCTGAGTGTAGTGGCACGTATCTGTAATTTCAGCACTCTGGGAAGCAGAGGCAGGAGGAACACATTTTGAGCCTAGTATGGGCAATTTAGCAAGACACTGTCTCCTAAATAAATAAATAGAGGTAGGGAAGTGGCCAGTGCAAAGGCCCTGAGTTTAACCTCCAGTTCTGCAAAAATAAATAAAATATTGGTAAAAAGACACAGACTAATCTAGAAATACTCTGAAAGAGTTCACTTGACTTCCAATTTGCAGTACTGTCTCCTGCCTTGCAGCTGACTCATGCCTGTGAACACACCAGAGAAGATGCAGCCTGTTGCCCAGCTGCTACTCGCGGGGAGTGTGTAAGCCAGGTCTCAGTCTGTTTGGCCAGGTGCCCGTGTAGAGGACAGAGCCTTGGAAGATGGACTTTTAAATACCAAGATGCATAAGTAAATAAATCCTTTAATATTTTGGGGGGCTTTTTCCTCTTCTTTCTTTCTTTCTTTCTTTTTTTTTTTTGAGACATGGTTTCTCTATACAGAGTTCAGGTTGGCAACTCATTTTGTAGCCTGGGCTGGCCTCAAACTCACAGTGATCTTCCTGCCTCAGTCTCCTGAGTACTGGGATTACAGGCATGTGCCACCACGCCCAGTGAGGGTCTTTTTCTTAAAAGTAATGTGCAAGTTTAAGACTAATATTTGACATAACAGCAGGGCATGGTGGTGTATGTTTGAAATCCCAGCATTTGGGAGGCTGAGGCAAGGGGATTGCCATGAGTTCAAGGACAACCTGAACAGCACAGAAAAACCTTGTCTCCAAAAAATAAGTAAATAAAAATAAAATAAATTTAAATAAATTTAAAAATATTTGACACAACTTATTTTTAAATGTTTTTGCCATATAATAAAAACATTGAAAAAACCTATCATTAGTCGTAGATGGCATGATCTTATGGAAAATCATAAGGAACCTACAAAAAGAAAGAAAAATATATTAGAACTAATAAATTCACCAAAGGTGCAGAATATAAGACCAAGGTTCATACAAAAATCAATTGTATTTCTATACACTAGCAAAGAAGTATCCTGAAAAGAAATTAAGAAACAGGCAGGTCTGGTGACACACACTTGGAATGCTGAAGATTGCAAGTTTGAGCCCCGACTGGGCAATTTTGGGAGATCTTGTCTCAAAATAAAAAATGAAAAGGGCTTGGACTGTAGCTCAATGCAAAAGAAAGAAAGAAAGAAAGAAAGAAAGAAAGAAAGAAAGAAAGAAAGAAAAGGAAAGAAAGAAAGAAAGAGAAAGAATACTTAGAGTAAATCTAACTAACGAAATATAAAATAGGTACATTGAAAGCTACTAACATTCTCAAGTTAAAGATAGTGTATAAAATGCAAAGACATCCTATGCTTATAGACTGGAGGTCTCTGTCTTTCTTTTCCTTTTCTTTCTTTTCTTTTCTTTTTTTTTTTCTTTGTTTGTTTTTTTTGTTTTGTTTTGTTTTGTTTTTTGTGGTGTGGCATCAAATCCAGGGCCTCACATATAGTAGGCAAGTGCTCTACCACTGAGGTCAAACCCCAGCCCAATCAGAAGACTCTACTGTTAAAATGTCAGTACTCTCCAAATTGGTCTGCACATTCAGTGCAATTCCTACCAAAACCCTAAGTGATTCCCAAATTCATATAGACATGCAAAGGACCCAGAATAACCAAAATAGTTTTGTAAAAGCAAAATCGGGCCAGGCATGGGGCACATACTTGTAACCTCACACTTAGGAGGCTGAGGCAGGAAGATCACCAGGAGTTTGAGGCTACCCTGGGCTGTATCGTGAATTCAAGGCTAGCCTGGATTACATAGTGAAACCTTGTCAAAAAAAAAAAAGATTCACAATTTCTGATTTCTAAAATGGACCACAAAGATACAGTAATCAAGCCTGTGGTACTGCATACAGGTAGACATAGAAATTAATGAAGTTGGGCTGGAGATGTGGATCAGTGGTAGGGCTCGCCTAGTATGCATGGGAGGTCCTGAGTTCAATCCCCAGTACCATGCACCCACACAAAAAATTAATGAAGTAGAATTCAGGGTGCAGAAATAAACCCTCACGTGTATGGCCATTAATTTTCTAAAAATAGACTTTATGGACCAGGGATCTAGCTCAGTGGCACAAGCACCTGCCTGGCAAGTGCGAGGTCGTGAATTCAATCCCCAGTACCAAAAAAAAAAAAAAAAAAAAAAAAGACTTTATCAGGGAAGTTTTAGGTTCACAGCAATATGGAACAGAAAGTAGAGACAATTCCCAGGTGGGCCCTGCCCCAAGGTGTGCAGTCTGTCCTGCCCCTGATATCCAGCTCCAGAGGCATTAGCATGTCTGTTACAATGAATGAACCCACACCAAGAGATCACTATTGCTCCAAGTCCATAGCAAGTATGTGAATTCACTCTTGGTGTTGCATATGATAGGTTTTGGTCAATTTAAAATGACATAGAAGCCGGGCGTGGTGGCGCACGCCTTTAATCCCAGCACTCGGGAGGCTGAGGTAGGCGGAGCGTTGTGAGTTCGAGGCCGGCTTGGGCTACAACGCGGCGCAAGGCCGACCTGAGCTACATAGTGCGACCCTGCCTCAAAAAACCAGGGCCGGGAGTTTGGCTCAGTGGCTTAAGCGCTTGCCCTGGCAGGCGCAAG
>RJWM01013968.1:0-14915 GCA_004363535.1 Dasyprocta punctata | reverse complement strand
TAAAATAAAATAAAATAAAATAAAATAAAATGACATAGATACACAGAATAGTTTCATTGCTCTGAAAATCCTCTGTGCTTCACCCATTAATCCTTCTCCTCCCCACCCCATACTCTGGAAACCTCTGAGATTTATATATATGTATACTTCTGAATCTCTCCTTAGCATGTGGTGAGGATACACTTTTTTTTTTTTTTTTATACTGGGCATTGAACTCATGACCTCGTGCTTACCAGGTAAGTGCTTGAGCCGCTGAGCTAAATCCCTGGCCCTAAACCTCTGAGATTTTTTATTGTCTCCATAGTTTTGCCTTTCCTAAAATGTCGTATACTATAGTTGAAATTACACAGCAGATAGACTTTTCAGATTAGCTTTTTTTTCCCACTTAGTAAGATGTTTTTAAGGTTCTTTCATGTCTTTTTATGAAAGAATAATATTCAGTTATCATTAAATTCTTTCATAAAAAGAATACTATTCCATTGTTTGATGTATTACCATTTATTTTTCTATTCACCTACTGAAGAATATCTCTGGTTGCTTCAAGTTTTGGCAATTATAAATCACGGTGCTATAAACATCCATGTGCAAGTTTTTGTGTGGACACAAATTTTCAGATCATTTGGGTAAATACCAAGAAGCATGATTGCTGGATTATATGGTAAGAATGTGTTTAATTTTGTAAGAAACTGCCAAATTGTCTTCCAAAGTAGCTGTATATTGTTGCATTTCTACAGGCAATGAATTCCCATTCCTGCTGTTTCACATTTTTACCAACAATTGGCACTGGCAGTGTTCTGGATTTTGGCCATTCTATTAGGTGTGTAGTAGCACCTCATTGTTGTCCCATTTTGTATTTTTCTAACGACATGGTGTTCAGCATTTTCTCGTATGTTTATTTGCCATCTGTGCATCTTCATTTGTGAGATGCTTATAGATCTTTAGCTAATTTTTTTCCTTCAGTTTGGTGGTAGATGTCTATAATTCCAACACTCTGTGAGACTGAGGCAGGAGGATTACAAATTCAAGTCCAGCCTGAGCAACTTAATAGCCTAGCAAAACCTGTCTCAAAATTAAAAAAATTTAAAAGGATGGGAATGTAACTCAGTTCAAAGGTTCTGGGTTCAATCCTCAATACCATGTACACACACAAATATTTTTTCATGTATTGTGAATAAGTCCTAAAATGGGCATGGTGGCTCACACTTGTAATCCCAGCACTTGGGAGACTGAGGCAGGAGAATCCTTGCAAATTCGAGACCAGCCTGGACTACAAAGTGAGCTCAAGGCCAGTGTGAACTGCATAGTGAGACTCTGTCTGAAAAAGAAAAAAAAAAAAACAACAACAACAAAAAACAACTTAACAAGACAAGAATTTCCATATAATTTTTTCTCAGTTTGTGGCTTCTCTTCCTATTCTCTTGATGGCCAACTCATTTATTTGTTTTGAAACAAGGTCTTGCTATGTAGTTCAGGCTGGCCTTGAATTCACAGCAATCCTTCTGCCTCAGCCTCTTTACTGAGATTATAGGCATTTGCCACCAATCCAGGCTGTGGCCAACTGATTTTTGACAAGAGTACCAAAACAATTTCACAGAGGAAAGAATAGTCTTTTCAACAAACTATATTGAAACAGCAACTGCAAGCTGAAACACTGAAATGACACGCAGGATTGGAGACTGATTTATTTATGTTAATGGGTACTGATGGGTATCATCTCCAGAATATCAGGCCCTGATCTCTGGTGTTCTACAGTTTATATGAGATAAGCAAGCAGGAAGTACAGAGGCAGAAAGGCTTGTCAATTGGGGATTGGTTTAGACAATGTGCATCATAGTGACCTGCTATACATCACAGTGATCAGTTGTTTCTAATAGACAGAAGCAACCGGAACTGGAACAGGAACTTAATACCTGGGCAGCTAACAAACTAAAGTATATGGGCTAGGGCAGTCATTTTCTGGTATAAAACAACCAGTATCCCCATATGAGTGAATGAAGTTGGAGCTCTATCTCCTACCAAATACAAAAATTAACTCAAAATTAATTTACAAACCCAAGTGCATACCTGTAATCCCAGCACTTCAGAGGCTGAGACAGGAGGGTTGCTGTGAGTTCAAGAGTAGCCTGAACTGAGCCGGGCGTGGTGGCGCACGCCTTTAATCCCAGCACTCGGGAGGCTGAGGTAGGCGGAGCGTTGTGGGTTCGAGGCCGGCTTGGGCTACAACACGAGCACAAGGCCGGCCTGCACTACATAGTGCGACCCTGCCTCGAAAAACCAGGGCTGGGAGTTTGGCTCAGTGCCTTAAGCGCCTGTCCTGGCAGGTGCGAGGTTGTGAGTTCAATCCCCGGTGCCGCAAAAAAAAAAAAAAAAAAAAAAAAAAAAAAGACTAGCCTGAACTACACAGTGAGACCCTGTCTCAAAAAACTAAACCAAAACAAAAAATTAATCTAAGACCTAAATATGAGTTAATACTATAAAACTCTTGGAAGAGCTAGGCATGATGGCACATGCCTTTAATCCCAGCACTCAGGAGGCTGAGGCAGGAGGATCATTGGGAGTTAGAGATCAGCCTGGGCTACAAAGTGAGTTCAAGGCCAGCCTGAACTGCATACTGAGACCCTGTCTCAAAAAACAGGGCTGGGATTTAGCTCAGTGCCCTAAGCACCTGCCTGGCAGGTGCAAGGTTGTGAGTTCGATCCCAGGTACAAAAAAAAAATTCTTGGAAGAAAACACAGGGTCAAGTTTTATGACCTTGAAGTAGACAATGATTTCTTAAATGTGATGCCAAAAGTTCAAGCAACCAAAAAAATAGTTAAATTGGATCTTATCTAAATAGAAACCTTGGCTGGGGATTTAGCTCAGTGGCATAAGCGCCTGCCTGGCAAGCGCGAGGTCATGAGTTTAATCTCTGGTACCCAAAACAAAAAAGAAAAGAAAAGAAACCTTTTATGTTCCCTAAAGAGCTTAAGCCACCATACTATGGCAATACTTGTATACTGATGTTTATAGCAGCACAATTCGTAATAGTTAAATCCTGGAAGCAGCCTGTACACCCATCAACGGATAACTAGATAAAGAAAATATGGTATCTCTTTGTAATACAATACTACATGGCTATGAAGAATGACAAATCTGAGGCATTTGTAGGAAAATGCATGCACCTGGAATACATAATCCTGAGCGAAATAAGTCAGATGCACAAGCTTGAATACAATATGGTACCCGCCATTTCAGTGAGGGATATTATAAACAAAGAAAATGATAAAAGATGGATAGAAAGGCACAAGGGGACAGATTTCACCCAATAGGGAACTGGACCAAGGGGATAAAGAAAAAGGAAAGGGGGAGGGGAAAGGGAAATGAGAAGAATAAAGATGTGCCAAGTACCAGAACCGAATAACCCTAATCAATGTAAACATTATAAGCCATAACATGTGCTAAGATAAATAGTACTGACAGGCATGAAAAAGGTGATTGGGGAAGCAGAGGAGGAGGGGGGATGGGGAAGGAGGTGTAATATGAATACGTAACCACCCCTCAAAATGATTGTAAACTGCATGAATTACTAACACATACTAAAATAGAAATAAAATCAAATAAACAGAAATCTTTTGTGCTTCAAAGGACATCATTGAGAAATCAAATATGTTCAGCACGTGTGAGGCCCTGCTCCTCCTCCCCACCCCCCAAAAAACCAAAGAAAGTGAAAAGAGAATCCACAGAATGGGAAAAAAATATTAGCAAACTGCATATCTGGTGGGAGATTACATTCAGACTATATAGAGAACTCTTACAACTAAGCAACAAAAAGATAAGCAATGCAATTTAAAAATGGGCAAAGAAACTATTTAACGTGGAGGCGGAGATCAATCAGCTGGAATTGGTGTTGCAGAAAGCTGACTCTGATATGTATTACATTCAGTACAGGCTACAATACAAAATCAAGACTCATTGTCCTGATTTAGCAGACAAGTTGTCGCCACTGACTGAAGAAGAAAAAACTATGTCAGAGCAGTTAAAATCTCACATGTCACACTTCTGAAGAAATGAAATTGCAAAAAGGAACTTTAATGAAGAAGAGATTAATTCCAGAGAAATATAGGAAGATGTCTTGTTAACAATTCAGGAGTAGAGATGAGGGGCTGGTAAAGAAGGAAGAGGTTTGGCTTGAGTGATAAGATAGTGATGCCTTTCATAAGAGGAGGATTAAGAAGTGTGGACATTATTATTATTATTATCATTATTTTGTATTTTTCTGAGACAGGGTCTCACTATGCAGTTCAGATTGGCCTTGAACTCACTTCATAGCCCAGGCTGGCCTCAAACTTGCAACAATCGTCCTGCCTCAGCCTCCCTAGCAGATATTAATAAAATTCAAACACAGATGGCATGTAAATAAAAAGATTTCAATATATATGCATACACTTAGTTTTATAATTTTAGGTAAGGATGTCCCTTCATATTAATTTGCATCTGTTTTCTTTTTGTATTGTGGGGATAATAGATATTCTGGTCTATAATAAAAATGTTTGTACAAAAAAATTAAAAATAGGAAACATTTAAATGGACCAAGGAGTTGAAAAACAACAAACCATTTCGCCAAAGAAAATATACAAATGTCCAATAAATGCAGAAAAATATTCCTATATGTCATTAGTCATTAGGAAAATGCAAATCACCTGCTGTGAGGTACCACTTTAAATTATAGGATGTGTATAGTAAAAAACTCAGATAATAACAAGTGTTGGAAGGGATATGTTGACAGGAATTTAAGACGGTGTAGCTGTCACTGCGAAGCAGACCCTGACCCTGCAAAGAACCAGCTCTTCTTTTCACTTCCTCGTGCTTTCGATGAAAGAATTCAGTCAAGATACATAGGCAGCCATGCAGAAGTATGGGTAGAGCTTATTGTAGAGTAGATATCTAGGTATTTACATCTTCAAGAGAGAAGGTGGGAAGCATCCCAGTCTGAGTTGGAATATCTTTTTATCTAGACAAGAGTTATTCGTGGAGCTTAGGGAACTATGGTGATTATGCTGTTTATCAACTAATTTTCTTGGAGGTGACAACGGAATTGCCAAATGCGTTCCTCGTTCTTTTCAGATGGTCATGTTCCCTCAGGGGGCTTAATTAAGAAACTTAGGAAAGAAATGTACAAAGATAAATTAATCTAAATCAGGCCTTAAGACATACAGAGTTTTTCTAGAGTTTAAATGTTCTCCTCTCTGGTATCATTGGGCCATAGGCTATGACTATATGCTATATGCCTTGTTCTAGAAATAGAGGCCCTATTTCTTTGGGTCTGAGACTTAATAAATAAATATAAACGTACTATAGACAGATCTTTGTTTCTTTATTTATAACTGACAAAGCTTGCTATTTTGGGCTTCCTTTGTTCCTCAGGCCTGCAATTGTCTAACTACCTGCCTAACATAGCTGCTTTGGAAAATAGTAGGGCAGTTCCTTAAAATGGTAAATATTAACTTTCTGTATGATCTGGTGTGGTGGCACATGCCTGTAATTTCAGCACTCTAGAGGCCGAAGCTAGGAGGATTGCAAGTTTGAACCCAGTCTGCACAATTTAGTGACTTAGTGAGAGACTGTCTCAAGATTAAAAAAGGATGAGATGTAGCTCAGTGTGAAGGCCTTGGGTTCAGTCTTCAATATAAATAAAAGAAAAAAAATCTGACAAAAAACAACAAACACCAGTTTCTGGATCTCCTGCAGCTGGTCCTCTCTTTCTTTCCCCCTCCTCACAGCTTGTTACTCTCATAGCAAAAGCCAGCTCAAACTCCAATACTCAAAGTCCCCCAGCATGTTGGCCCATATTACCTTTCTAAACTTTTCCCCATTACTCTTCACCAGGAACTGGCTTCCAAGCCTTCTTTTTTTTTTTTTTTTTTAATGTTCTCCAGTCCTGACAGTAGCTAATGTGTCTGGTCCTCCTGTGCTCCATCCCTCACCAGGTGTACATCCTGCTCCCATCTCCTTCGAGCCTCTCTGCCAAAGGCTGACCCTGGTGCCCTACACCCGCTAGGGTTAACCTCTCACATCTGTTTTTCCAAACATCTCTCCTTGGAAACCCTAGTTGGCTGCCTGACCTTTCTAACATGCAGGGCATACCCTCTGTAATCTGCCAGTGTAAGGGAGGAGTGAGGAGCTGAAGAGTTGGTCCCACCAAGCTCTTAGCAGTTGGGTGGGAATGGAAAGGTCTCAAACTCAGATCAGTTGAAGTGATCACTCCTGCCTCATTTGTCCTAGTGGTGTTTAGACGAGATAAGAAATCGTCATTATACACCTGTATTTTAAAAAATATTTTTAAACAGTATTCCAGCTATTTCCTCTTTTCTTCAGGCTGGGAACAGAACCCATGGCCTCATTCATGACAGATAAGTGCTCTACCACTGAGCTACACCTCTAAGTCCTTATTTTAGCTCCTTCTTTCCTTCCTTCCTTCCTTTTTTCCTTTTGAATTACTGGGTACAGAACACAGGGATCACACTTGCTAAGCAAGTGCTCTGCCACTGAGCTACACCCTCAACTCTCCTTTAGCTATTTCTTGTAGTCTCTATATTTGACTTTTTTTTTTTTTTTTTTTTTTGTGGCACCAGGGATTGGACTCACAACCTCAGGCCTGTCAGACAGGCACTTAAGTCACTGAGCCAAACTCCCAGCCCTGGTTTTTTGAGGCAGGGTCGCACTGTGTAGCTCAGGCTGGCCTTGAGCTCGAGTTGTAGCCCAGGCGGGCCTCGAACTCACAACGCTCCTCCTACCTCAGCCTCCCAAGTGCTGGGATTAAAGGCGTGCGCCACCACGCCTGGCTTTGACTTATTTTTTATCCTTCCTTCTCTACGAAAATTCCAGCTCCTTCAGGTTAGTGCTTAGAATGAGCAAGAGAAGGGGTACTTTCCTTATATAGCATGAATGAGTTAAAAAATATTATTCTGGCATATTGAGTAGTTCAATTAAAAAGCACTTGAAAAAAATTGCAGGTGCAGCTGAATGTAGTGGCACACGCCTATAATCCCAGCACTCAGGAGACTGAGGCAGGTGGATTGCTTTGAGTTTGAGGCCAGCCTGGGCTACAAAGTGAGTTCACGGCCAACTTGAACTGCATAGTGAGACTCTTGTCAAAAAAACAAAAACAAAACAAAACCAAGATAAAAACAGGTGCAGAATGAACTTCATGCTTTTTCTTAAAAGCGTAAGATGAAATTGCCATGTGAAAGACACAATAACCTTATTCTCAAGGTTGAGAAGTTGAGATAAGAATATTTGTACAGAATTTGTTAAAATAACTCTTATCATCTAAGCCTCCCCACACAATTTAGTTGCTTCTTCTCACTACTCTTTGTCTAATTCAGTGTGTAAGTAAATGTTTCTTTCATATCCTCATGAGACCTCTTGTGGTATCAAATAATTTTGTATGCTCTTCTCCTATTAATCAGTTTTACTGTCAATTTAATTCTTAGTCCAAACTGGGACCCCCCTCCCAAAAAAAAAAAGTTGGAAGTGGACTTTTGCTATCCTTAGTTTCTACTGAGAAGGCTATAATAATAAAAGACTGGGATGCACCCATTTGCTCTGAAGCTTTTGTATGGGATTCTGAGAGAACTGACAAAAGCCAGAAGCAGTAGAAATTCTTTGTTTTTGTTTTCTTTTCTTTTCTTCCTTCCTTCCATTCTTTTTTTTCAGGCTGGCTTTGAAATCGCTGTGTAGCCCAGGCTGACCTCGAACTCACTAATCCTGTCTCAACCTTTTGAGTGCTGGGATTACAGGCATGTGTCACCAAGCCTGGCAGTAGTTGGAATTCTTACCAAGTACAGTACTACTGTATATCTCTCTGAAGCACCTGATTACAGAGGCACCAACTCTCATAATCTCCTTGTCCCTTTTGAATTCAAATTGTCAAGAGAAAAATATCTGTAAGAATTAATTCTTTGCCTCTTTACTCTTGTGAATTTGGTTCTGAGTATCCATTGCTTATTGATCCATACTTTCCCAGGAATAGTCAGTATTTTCCCTGTCTCTGACTTTTGTGTGGTTTATCATAAGAAGGAAAAGATAAGATTCCCTTCCTGTCCTGTCTTGAGTCTTGAGGGCGTGGCTTTGTGACCAACACAGTTAATCTTTCTACTCTCCACCAGCAGGAGGGTGCAGCTTGTCAGGCAGGCAGCAGGAAGCTGGCTATCTGGAATCAGAAACACATGCCTCTTTGTCTCAAGGGTTCAGCTCTTAGCAGAGTTTGTTTTAATTATCTTGACTTTCCTTCCCTTGCTGACAATGAGAGTTTTTTTCCTAGGCTATCTTGGGAGAAATTTTGGATCTCAAAGGTGATGTCATCTTTTGCAGCTTTGTTGGGGGACACTTCTTATGTCCATGGTTAGTTAAGTTATATGAGGCCTCTTGGTTTTAAGTCATTAAAAAGGTTTATTGGCTTTGAGTCACAAACAAGTATTAAAGACATGGTCTAAAGGCTTTTTTTAAATTTCCTGCTGGGAATCAAACTCAGGGCCTCGTGCATGCCAGGCAAATGCTCTACCACTGAGCAAAGTATCCCCAGTCCAAAGTAATTGTCAGAGCATTCCTTTCTTGAAATATGTCCTATTGATATTTATAGAAAGATCAAGCTGGGTATGGTGTTAGGCAATTAGACATTAGCGGGACTGAGGGACAAAGTGGGGGATCCAAAATTGTACTCTCAGAGGTGGGTGAGGTGGTGCATGTCTTTAATCCCAGCACTTGGAACACTGAGGCAGGAGGATCTTTGTGAGTTCAAGACCAGCCTGGGCTATAAAGTGAGTTCAAGGCCAGCCTGAACTGCATAGTGAGACCCTGTCTCACAAAACAGAACTGGGGATTTAGCTCAGTGGCGTAAGCACCTGCCTGGAAGGCGTGAGGTTGTGAGTTCGATCCCCGATACCAAAAAAAGGTTCCCCTGAGGGAACACTGAGAACATGAAAAACATTTGGCAATTCCAAAGTGACTTTTAAAAAAATACCAATAAACATCATGATCACCGTAGTTCCCTGACCCTAGGAGTAACTCCTGTGTATATAAAAAGATATCCAGGGGCTGGGGATTTAGCTGAGCAGCATAAGCGCCTGCCAGGCACGAGGAACTGAGTTTAATCACCAGTACCAAAAAAAAAAAATCCAAATTTTCAGAGGGGTGTAGATGTCTACTGACACTGCCCACTTTCTTGCTTGAAGGTGTAAGTCTATAATAAACTCTACCTATGGTCTGAATTCTTTCATCGAAAGTACATAAAACCAAGGAAAGCTAGGGACAAGTTCTTCATGGTCTTCAGTTTCCTGGTGATACTAGGACTTGAGAAGTTGAGTCAAGAGGAATCTCAAGTTTAAGCCCATCCTAGCCAACTTTGTGAGACTCTGTCTCAAAATTAAAAAATGGGCTGGGAATGTAGCTCAGTGAAACAGCACTGGGTTCAATCTCCAATATAAAGAAAAAAAGAAAAGGAAGAAAGGAAGGAAAGAAGGAAAGGAAAGAAAGAAAGGAAGGTATCCAATTACCTGAGTGCGGAGATGCATGTCTATAATCTCGCTACTCAGGTGGGCTGGGCAAGAGAGAAGCAAGGGTGAGTCTAGCCTGGGCAAGTTAATAAATAATAGGAATGCCAAGGATTTAGCTCAGTGGCCTAAGTGCCTGCCTGGCAGGCGTGAGGTTGTGAGTTCGATCCCTGGTACCAAATTAAAAAATAAATAAATAATAGGACTATCTGGGGGTGTAGCACAGCACTCCCTGGGGTCAATCTTCAGTAATGCAAAAAATAAAAATAAATAAAAATAAATAAAGCACACAAAGGCAATAACGGTTAGCTTTAGGGACTCCCTGAGCAAGACTAAAGAATAGAAATCAGATATAGAACTAAAGTTAGTTTACACTTGCTATACATTCTCCTCTGACATCTGTATACTCCCCGCTATTTTTGATTCCCTCTCCGTGACCTCCCAGAAGATTTTTTGGATCTCAAGGCCCCTTAATTAAACCTTTTCTTGTTAAAATCCTATCTCATTTCTTTAGCAAATTCTCTCTCTGTCTCTGTCCCTTTCTTTCTCATTTAAGTAGTAGGGACTGAACCCAGAGACTCTAAGTGATAGCCAGGTGCTCTACCCAGTCCCTTTTAACTTCCTTCTCTGAACAAAATTTTTAGAAAGCATGCAACCCTGATCTCCAGGTCTAAAACACACAGGCTACTTATGTAGATACTCACAGCCAGAAAATAAACTGGACAGGGACTCTAGGAACATGCAGGTAAGTTTGCTTTTTTGCATCTTATACCTCTTTCCACTTTCTGGGGCTCTGTAATTAGACTTAATTAGCTCTAGTTCTTCCCATATTTTGAACCTAACCACACACACACAAAAATTTATTGGAGTGTTGTTTTAATTTAGAAACTTTAAAATGAAGAGCATCCCTTTGATGATTGAGATGCAATATAGAAATACAGATTTTATTACTATCAGGTCATAGAGGGATATAAGGTATGGCCACCAGATGGGGTCTTAGGAGGTATCCTCAAAAAGGAGAAGGGAACCTCAACTCCACCCCAACCCCACATACACACAGGCACTCACACTCCTTTCTGATGTATACTCATTTCAGAATGTGTCAGTGAGACCCAGAGGCAGCTTTATTAAGCACAATCAAGTAAATACACATTCAGAAAGGAGTTTAGAGCCGGGCGTGGTGGCGCACGCCTTTAATCCCAGCACTCGGGAGGCTGAGGTAGGTGGAGCGTTGTGAGTTCGAGGCCGGCTTGGGCTACAACGCGAGCGCAAGGCCGGCCTGAGCTACATAGTGCGACCCTGCCTCAAAAAACCAGGGCTGGGGAGTTTGGCTTAGTGGCTTAAGTGCCTGCCCTGGCAAGCGCAAGGCTGTGAGTTCAATCCCCAGTGCCGCAAAAAAAAAAAAAAAAAAAAAAAAGAAAGGAGTTTAGCAAGCTTAAATATTGCATAGTTCATCTGATATGAGAAATCCAAATATAAGCAGCAAAATAAAAGACAGATGATAGGAAATAGCAAAATAGATCTTCTGTATATGGGAAGGGGACCAAGAGATGGAAGGCGGGGGAGGGGGGAGTGGATTAAAAAAAAGACCTAAGATGTGTTGTGCACATGCACCAATTCTCCAAAGGGAATGCAATTATTATAGACTACAAATATTTTTAAAATGTTTTTTAAAAAAGAAAGAATGTGGATACTTGTGGGTAAGGCACATTATCGTCTAGGGTGGAGGATGTATTTATATGGTCTAGGGAGTGTCCTCAATAGGGCCATGTCTTGGTTACTTTTCATTCGTTGCTGAGACAAAATACCTGATGCCCAAAATTAGGAAAGGAAAGGTTTATTCTTACAGTTTCTTGGGAGTTTCAGTCCATAAAGTTGGCTCCAAGGCGGCATGGGGTGACCGGGCTACCATTCATGGTGGCTGCAAGCTGCAAGGCACACTGGCGAGAGAGACAGACACGGAAGAGGAAGAGCCACCTTCCCTTACGCTGTGTGTCAGCTCCACCCCTGGGCGGGCACAGCGCTCACACTGTCAATCAACAAACCAATAACAAACCAATAACTCAGCTTCATCAAAATTATATGAGGACTTGGGGGTACACTGCATTATCACCCAATACAGGCCAGGAGTTTGGCTCAGTGGCTTAAGCACCTGTCTGACAGGCGCGAGGTTGTGAGTTCAATCCCCGGTGCCGCAAAAAAAAAAAAAGAAAAGATTTATAGGGAGTGTCCTCAAGACAGATAATCCAGGATGTGTATTCCTAGTGTCTGTCAGGTTACCTGTTAGCAGAATAGGTTAAAATACAAAATATTTGCATGTGCCAGGCATGCTGGTGCACACTTGTAATTCCAGCACTCAGGAGGCTGAGGCAGGAGGATCACCGAGAGTTCGAGGCCAGCCTGGCCTACAAAATGAGTTGAAGGCCAGCCTGAACTGTACAGCAAGACCCTGTCTCAAAAAAGACCAAAAAAAAATGCGTCTCTTCAAAATTTAGAGATATGACACTCAATTAATAATGCTGTTTCCTTAAGTATGCAAATCCATAGAACTTGTGAATTTATATTATCAGAAAAAAGAGTATTGGGGTCCAGTTTGCGTGTATCTTAAAGACTTTTAGGCATTTAGGAGTGAGAAGCCTGAAAGGGAAAAACAGGCCTGGGGTAAAAAGGCCATTGTTATTTTGGGTAACTTTGAATGTATTGGGAAGCTGCCATCTTCTTAAAAGTAGGATTTTAAAGTTAGTTTTCTTTGTTTTTCTTTTCTTCTTTTCTCTTTTCTTTTTCTAAAGTTAATAGTTTTGTTTCTTTTTACTCTCCATTCTACCTATCTTGATTTTTTTCTATCCTAAGTACAGCAGTAGGCCACACATATGGGGTGGGGGGAGTCAGGGTGGTGAGATGGGGTGGGAGGTTGGGGGGTCAGGGAGGAGAGATGGGGTGGGGGTGGGGGTGGCAAAGTCGGGGCAAGGAGAGAAGAGAGAACTCATGGCCAACCCTTTTATTGGATCAAAGGAATCATCCAAATAGGTTTCTAGTGGACAGTTTTAGTTGGAGATTTAAAGCACAACTTCTAGGAGATAACACTATGACAGCTGCCAGGCTGTTAATAGTCTAGATTTATGTATTTTTTTTTGGTGGATCGAACTCAAAACCTCACACTTGCCAGGCAAGCTCTGTGCCACTGAGCTATATCCCTGGCCCTAATAGTTTAGATTTAAAATGTCTCTTAAATCTGGTTGTGATGATAGCCAGGCATGGTGGTGCACGCTTTTAATCCCAGCACTCAGGAGGCTGAGGCAGGAGGATTGCTGTGAGTCCGAGACCAACCTGGGCTACAAACTGAGTTCAAGGCCAGCCTGAACTGCATAGTGAGACCCTGTCTCAACAAATAGGGCCAGGGATTTAGCTCAGTGGCGTAAGCACCTGCCTGGCAGGTGCAAGGTACTGAGTTTGATCCCTGGTACCAAAAAAAAAAAAAAAAAATCTGGTTGTGATGGTGAATGTCTATAATTCTAAGCTGAGGCACAAGCATTATAAATTCACAGCTTTACAAGATCCTTTGTCAAAATAAAATATAAAAAAGGGCTAGGGATGTAGCTCATCCAGGTCCTGGTTTCAATTCCCAGGGTATATATATTTTTAAATGCTCCCTAAACACCCATGTGTTAAAAGCTTAGCCCCTAGGGTGGTACTTGGGAGGTGGTGGAGACTCTGAGGTGGGGCTCAGTGATGGGTCTTCTGGGAATGGGGGCACCTTTAAAAGGGATATTGGGACCAGCTCCTCCTTCTTCCTTTCACTTTTGCTTTCTTATGATGAAACGCATGGTTTTGTTTTGTCAGGCAGCACCACCGTGATGAGCTGTCCACCCACAGCGCACTCCTACCAGGGTCCTAAAAGTAATAGATCTAATCCCATCATGGACTGGAACCTCCAAAATCATGAGCAAAAAAAAAGTTCTTTTTCTATAAATTGGTTACATTAGGTATTTATAATAATGATGGGAAGCTAACTACTACAGTGATGGCCACTGTCGTGTACCTGTACAGTCCATGGAAGAAGAAGTCAGTAGAGTAAGCCCAGAGCCCACATCTTGCTGCCCCACAGCCAGTGATCACCAGAAAGCAGTTGTATAAGAAGAAGTGTGGCTGGCCACACTGAGAGGCTGGGTGCATGCATGTAGAACAGGAGACTGTCAAGGGTGACTGAGACTTCTGGTGTGAGAAAGTCCAGCTTACATTTAAAATGCCAAGACAACATAAAATTATAACAATTAACTACAATTGTCCCACACCTGGGGAAAATTTTTAAAAAACCCTAAATCTACCCTACATTTCTGAGAATAAACAAAGCTCCCTCTTGGAGAAAACCTACATTCTTTTCCAGTTACTAGAAAATGCAAGTGATACCATGTTTTTAAAATTTAGCATTGCAAGTCCCAAAAGCTGCTCTTTCCCATTGGCCGGCATCAACATTGCTCTCACCTGCCCTCCGCCCACAGATAGCCAGCGCCTGCTCTGTCTTCCTGCCGCCTGACACATAGTATGATCTGTAGGCGTTTGGCCTCCCAGTCATTTTCTATGGAAAACCAAGGAGACCAGGGCATGATAGCCACTGGCAACTTCGAAGAATGAGACGCCTTTACAGAACCTTGAAGGCCTCAGCCTGAGACCTTGCAAAGCCAGATTCTGGCAGAGTTCTTCTATCTCATCCTGCTGATTGAAAGCAGGGCACCCTTCGCCAGTATTTCTCTATCTCCTGAGAGGTATAGGGAAATCAGAATCATGGCTGGATTCAAAGTCACAGATACGGCCCTTCCTGTCACTGTGATGTTCCTGAGGGCTGGACAGCAGCCTGCACTGCAGATCTCATCATCTTTCCTCTGGTCACTGCTAAAGTCTGGCTGCAGATCCAAGGAGAAAGTCAGGGGCTGGTGCATGCTGCAGCCAGTGCCCAGTGCTGCAGTGTGCTGTGCACCATCCTGACCATGCTGCGTACTAAGGGCCTTGGCAGCTGCTACAATGGACTAGTGGCTGGTCTGCAATGCCAAGTGATTTTGCCTCTGTTTGCATTGGCCTCTATGACTCTGTCAAGCAGTTCTACACCAAAAGATCTGAGCATGCCAGTGTTGGGAGCCGCCTCCTGGCAGGCAGCACCACAGGTGCCCTGGCTGTCGCTGTGGCCCAGCCCACAGATGTGGTAAAGGTCTGGTTCCAAGCTGAGGCCCAAGCTGGCGATATCAGAGCACTGCAGATGCCTAAAAGACTATGGTCCAAGCAGAAGGGTTCCAGGGACTATGGCACTGTTGTTTATAATGCCATTGTCAACTGTGCTGAGCTGGTGACCTATGACCTCATCAAGGATGCTGTCCTGATGGCCAACCTCTT
>RJWM01013967.1:0-51848 GCA_004363535.1 Dasyprocta punctata | reverse complement strand
CACCCAACTATGTAAGACAATTCTTAATAGACATGAAAAACCAAATAAACAATAATACAGTTATAACAGGGGACCTTAACACCCCACTGTCACAGAGAGACAGATCAACCAAACAAAAAATCAGCAAAGAAATAACAGAACTGAATCAAACTTGTGAACAAATGGACCTAGTAGATGTGTACTGAGTATTCCACCCATCAACATCAGAATACACATTCTTCTCAGCTGCACATGGGTCTTCTCTAAAATAGATTATATACTGGTCCACAAAACATGCTAAGTAAATGCAAAGGAACTGAAATAAGTCCATGCATGTTATCTGACCATATCACAGTAAAATTGGAAATGAATGACAAAAAAACCTACAATAACCGCATAAAACCATGAAAATTAAATAATACTCTCCTAAATAACCAATGGGTCACAGAAGAGGTTAAAGAAGAAATTAAACAATATCTACAATTGAATGAAAATGCAAATACAAATTACCAGAACCTGTGGAACACAGTGAAAGCAGTCCCCAGAGGGAAATTTATAGCACTAAACTCCTACATCAGAAAAATGGAAAGAACACACATAAGCAACCTAATGCTTCACCTCAAACTTCTAGAAAGAGAAGAGCAAGTCAAGCCCAAAGCCCAAAGAAGGGAGGAAATTATTAAGATTAGAGCAGAAATCAATACAATTGAAACTAAGAGAACAATAAAAAGAATTAATGAATCGAAGAATTTGTTCTTTGAAAGACTAAATAAGATTGATAACCACCTAGCCAACCTTATCAAGAAGAGGAAAGAAAAAACTCAGATTCATGGAATAAGAAATGAAAAGGGTAAAATCACTACAGACTCTGTGGAAATACAGAAGATCATCAACACCTACTTCAAAAACCTTTATTCACATAGAATCAATAACACAAAAGAAATGGACAGATTCCTGGAAACCTATGAATTACCAAAGCTGAATCAAGAAGATGTAAAGCTGCTGAATAACCCAATTTCAGCTAATGATATTGAAAATGTAATTAGGACCCTACCAACAAAGGAAAGCCCGGGCCCTGATGGATTCACTGCTGAATTCTATAAGAAATTTAGGGAAGACTTAATGCCAACACTCCTCAAACTCTTCAATGAAATCGAAAGGGAAGCAAGTCTCCCTAACTCATTCCTGGAAACAGGTATTACCCTAATACCAAAACCAGAGAAAGACCCAACCAAAAAAGAAAATTATAGGCCAATCTCCCTCATGAACATAGATGCAAAAATCCTCAATAAAATGCTGGCAAATAGAATACAGCAAGTTATCAGAAAGATTATACACCATGATCAATTGGGATTCATCCCAGGAATTCAGGGATGGTTCAACATACGGAAATCAATACATGTAATACACCATATCAACAGGGCCAAGACAAGAACCACATGATCATCTCAATAGATGCAGAAAAAGCTTTTGACAAAATCCAACACCCATTCATGATAAAAAACCCTACAGCAAATTGAATAGATGGTCTCTACCTCAACCTGGTTAAAGCCATATATCATAAACCAACAGCCAACATCTTACTGAATGGAGAAAAACTGAAAACTTTCAACCTAGAATCAGGAACAAGACAAGGATGTCCATTATCACCACTCCTTTTCAATATAGTTCTGGAAATACTAGCCAGAGCAGTTAGACAAGAGAAAGAAATAAAGGGAATAAGGATAGGAAAGGAAGAAGTGAAATTATCATTATTTGCAGACGATATGATACTATACATAGAAGACCCCCAACAATCCATTAGAAGACTTCTAGAAGTAATAACCAAATTCAGTAATGTAGCTGGATACAAGGTCAACACTCAAAAATCAATAGCATTCCTGTTCACAAACACAAAGTCACTGAGAGAGAAATAAGGGAAAGCACATCCTTCACTATAACATCTAAAAAAATGAAATACTTAGGAATCAACCTAATGAAGGAAATAAATGATCTATACAGTGAAAATTACATTACCCTAAAGAAGGAAATCAAAGAAGATTTCAGAAAATGCAAAGATATTCCCTGTTCATGGATAGGAAGAACAAATATCATGAAAATGGCCATTTTCCCAAAATTATTATACAGATTTAATGCAATCTCAATCAAAATACCACTTGCCTACCTCACAGAACTGGAGAAAGCATTCCTGAGATTCATCTGGAACCAGAAAGACCTAGAATAGCAAAGGCATTTCTGGGCAACAAAGGTAAGGCAGGAGAAATCACAATCCCCTACTTTAAACTATACTACAAAGCTACTGTGATAAAATCAGCATGGTACTGGAATCAAAACAGACCTGAAGATCAATGGAATACATTAGAAGATACAGCCACAACTACAAACACGCTTAGCTACCTTGTCTTTGACAAAGGGGCCAAACATGTACTTTGGAAGAAAAATGGTGCTGCAAAAACTGGCTTTCTATATCCTGTAAACTAAAACTAGATCCATGTCTATCACCATGCACTAAAATAAAGTCAAAATGGATCAAAGATCTGCATATTAAAACAGGGATACTAAACTTTCTAGAAGACAGAGTAGGTAAAAATCTTGATGACATATGAGTAGGCATAGAATTCATGAACAAAAATCAAATTGCATGGGAAACACTTCTCGAGAATCAACAGCTGGGATCTCATCCTACTAAAAAGTTTTTGCATGTCAAAGGAAATCTCCAACAGAGTGCAAAGAAAACCCATGAACTGGGAAAGTATCTTAGCCAATTGTCCATCGGACAAAGGACTTCTATCTAAAACATACAAAGAATTAAAAGAAATCAGGCCCCTAAAATTCAAGGACCCAATCCAAAAATGGGCATTTGAGATGAATACAGACTTCTCTGAGAAAGAAATAACACATGAAAAAATTTTCAACATCAATGGTCATTTGGGCAATGCAAATTAAAACAATACTGAGATTCCATCTCACTCCAGAAATAATGGCCAAGATTAAAAAATCAAGCCTCAACAAATGTTGGAGGCGCTGTGGGGAAAAAGGAACTCTTCTCCACTGTTGGTAGGAGCATAGACTGGTGGAACCACTGTGGAAGTCAGTGTGGAGATTCCTCAAGAAGCTAGGATCAGAGATCCCCTTCAACTCAGCTATCCCACTTCTGGGCATTTTCCCAGAAGAACTGAAACCATCGTACCACAGTGATATCTGTGCACCCATGTTTATAGCAACCCAATTTGTAATGGCCAGATCTTGGAAACAACCCAAGTGCCCATCGATCAAAGACTGAAGAAAAAAGATGTGCTCTTTTTATACAATGGAGTACTACTCAGGTATTAAGAAAGATTGCCTTGAGACTTTTATAAGTAAGTGGATATGACTTGAGACCATACTCATAAGTGAGATAAATCAAACCCACATGTGTAAATACTGTATTGTCTCCCTAGTGTAAGAAACTGAAAAAGTACATATGATCTAAATCTATAATAAATACTATGTAAGGGTAAAAAACAGCTCAAAGAGCAAAAGTAATTGGGAAGGGCAAAAGGGGAAAGAGGGAAGGGAAAAGGAAAAGATATCAATCTGTATATATGTATATGTAAGATGACTAAAATGAACATACTGCTGAATGTATTACTTATTGAGAAAGAACAGTTAATACACATATGATTAGATCAATTTTACATGTCTATATCTGTTAATGTAAACAACCATTTTGAAGATAAAGCGACACAATATTGCAACCATTGTCAAATTTCTGTCATCCTGTTTTGTAAACCTGTAATGTTACTGTTGTGCATTTACTCTAGTCGTTTGTTTGTCTCTTTTGCTGTTTGCCTTTCTTATATGTGTCTTTTTTTCTCTTAAATTAAAAATAAATAAATAAATACATAAAATAAAATGTGATATTTACATACAACAGAGTACTATTTTGCCATAATGAAAGATAAACTTGCGTCATAGGTAGGAAAACGGATATACTTTTTTGTTTTAATTTTAAAGAGGATAAAACCAAGGAAAATAAAGCAGAATAAAACCAATCAAAATAAACCAGTATAAGTGATACAGGAATTGAAGACCTTATGAAACCAACAATAGTTATCATAATGCCTTTTGTTGTCTTCAGAATAGCTGCAGGTACCTTCGCACATAGTAAAAACTGAACCGAACAGAATAGAATAGAAACAATAAAAACAAAACAATGAAGGCAATAAAGAACTTAAAACAAAACCAACAGTAAATCCAAGATGGCTACCATAATATGTCTTGCAATCTTTCAAATAGCTGTTCATGCCATCAGATTTAACATAATCAAACAAAACAAAAGGGAACAAAATCCTACCCAACAAAACAATGAAAATGATATGGTTTCCCTGCTGGGTTCACTTCGTGGTGAGGTCTGGTTCTCTCCCTCCACAGTCTGTAAATTGCACTGACTCACAGAGACAGGATTGGGTGTGGCTGTCCCCACTCTAGCAGCAGCCCATGCATGGCGCTGGTTTCCAGGCAGGGATTACTTCCCAGGTGAGCGGAAAATGGATGTACCTTGAGACCATAATATTAAATGAAAAGTCAGACTCAAAAGTTTAAATTTTACATAGTTCATGTTGTATGAGAAGCTCGACGTGCAAATCAAGAGCACAATAGGAGACAGGTAAGAGGAAGTAGGGAGTTAAATCTTTCTCAAATGGGAAGGGGACCAAGGAAAAGAGGGAGAGAGAAAGAGGAAAGGGACAGGGGATGAAAAACAGGAATTAAGATGCGTTGTGTACTTGTGCCAATTCCACACAAAAATGTAAACATTATGTACTATGAACATATACTAGTAAAAAGTAACGAGACAAAAGCAATCCTACTCAGAAAGCTAAAGGTGAGACTAGGCTACTTTCACCCCAAGGCCTGGTCTTGTACTCTTTTCATTCATGTTGTTGCCCAGAGTTTAGCTCAGTGCCTGGTACATATGCACCACCCATGTGAGCAAATGTGCACTTAACCATGCCATGCACACATGTATTTAAATAAACGGTTTAGTGAGTGAATGTGTAGCCCATATGAGAGACTAAAGGGCATATTAATCATTGCATTTCCTTCTCTGACTGATACACTGGCACTCAGGGAGGAAGAAATAAGCTAGTAACTCCATGTAATGTGTCCTCTCTGAGCTTTCTTTTATCCCACTCCTACAGTGACTTGAAGGCACTTGGAGGTTGCAGTACATCATTGAAGCTTTTGGTCCTCAATGTCAGCATGACCCAGAAACCTGTGAGAGATGCAAGTTCTCTGGCCCCTGTCCTGTCCCACTGATCCAGGAACTGGAGGTGGGCTCAGGAGTCTTGTTATCACAGTCCCTCCAGATGTTTCTGATGCACAGTGAAGCTTGAGAACCTGGCATAAGTGAAGTTGAAACCTACATGTTGATTGATTTTCTTAGTCTTGGGCAACAGTAATGCAGTACAGTTCTATAACAGGTTCACAGAACTTGCATTAAATGCTGCTTCTGTTACAAGAAAAGTCACTTTCTCTAAGCTTCAGAGATGAGCACACTCGTCATTCTCTCATGCATATGTTTACCTGAGGTATTAGACAAATTTTAATTCGCTGCTAACTTCTTTATAAAAGTTGTGAGATATATGTCGTGTAGCAAAATGAGTCTGTCCCATTCTGTTGATACATTTTGCAGAGCTCATCTCAGGAGATGAAGATTTTCCTAAAGGTTTAGTGGCTGGCACAGGGTCTGGTGTGTAAGACCACAAGGGACATGGCTGAGTGTGAATGCGGCTGTTTTGTCCTCACAGACTGTGCTCTTGAGTTCCGTGCCTCGCAGCTCCTCATGCCTGGTGCAGCCTCCTGTCTGCCCTCCAGAGATGTTAAATAGCATTTTATGAAATGGAACCCTTTCAGTCAAAAATATAGCTAGGCAAATTTGCTTCTGAGGTCTCTGACATCAAGTCTAGTTTCGAACCAACAGATGAGGTTTTGGGCATTTTTCTTTTCCAATAGCCCTAGCTGGAAAGGGAATTGGTTTGCATTTAGCATCACAAACTTTTCAACATACAGAGAGTCTTTGCCCTGCTCCTCAGAACAAAACCGTTTTGTTAACTGCAGTACCTAGACTGTCAGTCATCCAAGCAATCTTTACTGTTCATGAATTTGTCAACCCAAATCAATGAGAAGAAAGAGAGGTGCTCTGTCCAAGTGAAGCAACTTCACTACATAATCCACTGAAAATTCTCACGTAATAGTCAAATTGCCCTTCATAATTTAAATGACATTATTAAGTGTTTTCTTTGTATATTCCAAAAATAAGCCTAGAAATGTATTAGAAATAATTGAGGAGGCCTGCTTTCTAGACTGGAGCAGCAGGCTCAGGGTTTGTTACCTGTGGCACATAATCCATAGGGCAGCTCCACAGTCAGCACAGTGTACCAGTGCTTTGGTTTTTAAATATGCAAGAAGGATTCATTTTTGCATTTTAAATTCATTAGATTATGCCCTTTGGTTAGTGAGAGCTTACCTATACAAATTCCATCAAAAACATTAAGTCCTCCCTTGTCTTTGGGCCCAAGGAGTACACCATCACTCCTTGAAGTGGGTTAAAAATACAAATCCTAAAACAGAGCACCGAGTTAGGAAGGTTTTTGCAACCAGTTTATTTAATACGCTATGTTTCAGACTGGATAACTGAGGCCTCCAAAAGCTTTTTGGTTTCCCACAGTTGTACCCAGTGTCCCACATTGGTAGCAAGGCCCAGAGCAGATTATGGATTCCTGTTCAAGGCTCCTGTCTCTGTCCTCATTTTGTTGCCCACTGTGTGGTCAGAGAGGGTGAGTGAGGAAAATTGTGCTCATTCAGTTCAGTTTTTTTTCTTTGTTAAAAAAATGCTTATGATTTGTCTTCGACTATATGAAAGTTTACTTTAAAATTTTTGACAATAGTCATGAGAAATTCCAAAACTTAACACAATAATAGAATTTCCAAGCACAAAAGCAATGATAATAATTATTCCATGTAATGTATTTCCAAAAAGGCAGTCTTTCCACATATCTTTAAGTTATCTTCGTAATTGTCCTTTCTGCAAAAGGAATAGGTGGTAGAGCTGCTTTTCCCAGACATGAAAAGTGAAAATCAGAATGGGTAAGTGACTGTGTAAATAGCACAGCAAGTTATCCCTAGATTTTTTAAGTCTCTTAGAGTGCATTATGCAGTAAATCACAGAGAACTCAATTTGCAAAGCAAATTAGTAGAATATCTGTTTTATATCAAACATTTAACTTTAAAAAAGTCTAGCCCTGTGCTTTTCTGTTGCATGCAAAAGAAAGTAAAGTGACTTGATGCAAATTAGACGAGAGATATTACAAGAACCAAATCACTTTCTAAATACTTGATGCTTAGTACTTCAATTTAGAAGTTGATTTTGTGGCAAACAGGAGAGTTGCTTTCAAATGGAAAACACTGTGATATCACATAAAATGGTGAGATTAAGATAGGAAAAGCTGATTTAAATATGAGTTCTGTTTTAATTCCTCAAGTATTTGAGGGACGAAAAAGAAAAGAGTAGAAAATAAAGAAATTAGTTCTCTATGCTAAGGAAAGTCTGTGTGTGAAGTTTTGCAGGAGAACATAGGATTTATGTTGGGGATCTCAAATCACAAATCAGTGCCATGGTGCTTGTTGCTACCCAGATGGATAAAATATATCCATCTATGTAGCTTAGGGCAGAGCAGTTTGTAGAGCTGCATAGATTGAGCAATAGAAGTCCAAGCCTTGAGCAGAACACTCAAATCAACATCATATTTACTATGGTAAAACTGGCCTTAGCAGGATAAAGGGAAATTCAGTTTCACATTGAAGAGTAAAAATGCTTAACACTGATAGATATGAGACAGTAAAATAAATCCTAAGGGAATTCTCATTCTTCCTATTATTATCCAGTGTTTATCAAGTGCCTACAACGTTTATGCTGGCTGTTACTTAAGATAGAGTTTGTTGCAGCCTCTGCCCAATGATGTTATAGTATTTGTATGGTTGATAAAACCAAAATATAAATATCAGCTAGCCAGAAGTATCTGGAGGTCATTGAGCAACACAGATATGGCCCCAATATCCAAGATGGGTCTCTACTTTCTGGAACAGCAGTTAGGAAATTTGCAAGCAGGTCTGGTTTTCTGTGCTACAGAGTTTTTACTTTGATGCCCTTCAAGGAGGGGGATTTTCCTCTGAAAGTGAGTTTTGATCAGAAGAAAACTCTACAGGTGAAACTGAGGGTGATGTGTCCAGAAAAGGGTACCCTAGCCATCAACAAGACAGACCTGATGTTTTGACACACATGGAAACAGAGTCTTAAAGGATAACTGAAGAGCCTGCTTGAAACAATGGAGGGTGGGGTAGGGCTGCTCTATGAAAGTGTTTTGAGTAGCAAAGGAATTGGAATAGTAAAAGGTGAGCCTTGGTTCCAGGGAATGCATGTACTGTCTGTGAATTGAAACTGTATAAAAAGTTAGATGTGTTGAAGGGCCTTCTCACTTGGAGGTAGGGTCTGAAGTTTTGAGGGTTGGAGGAGTATTCAACAAAGGAGTATTTGTTCAACAAGTTCTTCAGAGTCCATCCTGGGCTATATAAGGTAAGGTTGGTTCCTTGGACTGTAGTGGGCTGCCCATCTCTCTTGATAGTTCTTTTCCTGAGGAAAAATCAAACCTGCATCAATTCAGTTACTTTTGACTGAGAAAAACTAGATGGTAATTGTTAAAACTCCATTTCCTGAGCCATGGCCTTGTGGTTGCTGTCTTCATTTTCAGTGCTGTATTTGGAGTTGTCATGTCCCCTGAAGGCAGATTGTGCAGTCTGAGTTAGAATAGATGATCTGCATATGTCTACTTCAGAGACCCTGGGGCCAGCACCTCAAGGATAGCCTGATGCTGTTCAACCCCCTGTGAGGTTTGGAGACAGATCACAGATAGACTGGAAGCAAGGAGTGGACGGCCCTAGAAGACAGGTAGATGATAAAATTCCAGCAGGCGGAAATGGGCGTAAGTGCACATGCCTGCACCATGTGACTCAAAATAAACGTTGGCTGGACAATGATGAAGGCCCAAGGGGAGTTACTGCTCTTTTGGAATCCTTGTATTAAATCTGCAGTTACACACTGCAGATGCCACTGAACCAGGGACTAATTTGATGATTTACATTGTTTAGAAAGGATTAGTGAAACCTCCCATTCCTATGGCTTGTTCCTAATTTGCATCTTTGACGAGGTGGGATCCAAGCCAGGTTCTGTTCTTTTGTGTTTACTTCCCAGAAACTGTGTTTATTTCTGATAATTACAAATAAATCTTTCTTCCTTTTATCAAACTGAGTGAATAAAAGATGTTGGGAGTGTGTTAATGCCATAGCTTAAATAACTATCAAAAAAGGGAGAAGTAAAATCCAATTATAACTCCTTCAAAAATGTAATTAATTTTTTCTTCCCAAGGAGGATGCTTCTAACATTTCATTTTAAAACATCAGTCTTCTTTTTTGTAGTTGCTTGCAGCTTGACTAAGAGAAACCTGCACCCCAGGAAGTTGTGACTCCATACCACGATGTCGTGACCAGTGTGTCATGAAAACTGATAGAACCAAGGACGATGTAGGTTAGAGAGGATGAAAACATAGACTTTTAAATTTGATGAAGAAGTTTTTTCATTTACCTCCTCTAGAATTCAGGAAACCAAAGCAATTCTCTGAAAGATGACTAATTTAAAGGTCTGTCAAAGGAGCAAGGGAGAGATGTCATATATATTTGTGAAGTCAACCAAGACTGACATGTTCAGAGGTATTTAAGAGCCATTTCAATGACCACAGAAACTGAAGAGAAAATCCAGTGCTTATGTGTCTCAAGAGATTATGGGGTGTGAGACTGACAGGGAAAGAAGAAATTAAGAGCATTTTTTGATGTAAATTTCATTCAAAGATATTCATTTAAGAGTTTCATTGACAGTAGGAAATTTAATCAGGTTTAGGTATTAGTCTGGATATCAAATTAAAAATAAACCTTGTACAATTATTCTGAAGATAATTTGTTATCTAGGTGAAGATGGATTAATAAGACAATTATTTCTAGGTACGAAAAAGACTGTGATTCTTAAATGTTTTGTAAGGAGCTGTAACAATCTTGAACCCAAATTTTTTTTCCCTAAAACTTTAAAACAAATGGGAAAATTAAGTAAAGAAAATCAACATAGGGGAGACATTCATCATCTTAGAAGAGTGACCACAAAGTTATTTATTTGTCTGATTGTTCGTTGGTTTTTGAGCAAATCCATGCCAAAAACAAAGCTCCACAAAATAAAGTTTTTTCTCTGCATGTTTTCTGTGCATTGGTGATATTTGGCACATGGTAAGCTCTAAAGACGTTCTTGTTAAATTAACAAATACATTGGTTTTATAATTATAAACTTTATTTTTATAATGGCATTAAGAATTTTTTTCTTTTCCTGTTGAAGAAGAAAAGTATAAATTAATGTCTCTATAAATCAACAAAGAAATTTAATCTAGACTTAGTATCTATTTCATCTATAGAAATGGCTTAATAGTCTTGTTGTCAATTAATGTATTTTGCTTTACATTAGAGTTGTAGACTGTAACATTAATTAAGGACAAATCGTTGCATGAGTTTTACAGTCAAATGAGTAACACCACTTACTAACTGCAAGACCCAGAGCAACCTGACCTTTCTGAGACTCAATTAATTAATCCATTAAATGGGAATAAAATCACTTATAGATGAGACAATGAGATGGTTCATGTAAATGGTTAGAATATCCTGTCTGACACACGTACAAATATACATACTATATCTGTAGGCACTTAAATAATGAACATGGCTACTTTTGTCATTGTTATCATCAGTGGTAAACAGTTTATTTTGTTTACAAAGACCTTAGGTTAAGGTATGGGAAATTTTTTATTTTTAGTCTCTCAGGTTTTAGGATATTGTTCTGTGACCCATCACTGTTCAACAAATTTGTTCACAAGAGATTTTTAAAGCATTGTAGTTTTTGATGTTTAACTTATCTACAGTAACAGTATAATGAATATTTTAAAAGTTTTTACTATAAAATAGGGGACAAACATTCAAAAAGGGGTAATTCAGGGAGGAAAAATTATGAAGGACCTATAAATAGAATCATAGAACACTATCTCTGAGCAGATCTTAGAGATGATACAAGGCGATCCTATGATTCCACAGATAAAGCAGCCTACACAGAGGGATGTGCCCAAGGTCACTCTGTTTCTTACAGAGTTGGCTAGCCACTGATCCTGAGCATGAGCCCCACTGTGAGAGACAGCACAGTTTAACACCAAGTGGGGATGATGGAAATATCACACTGTAGGAAGGGGCGAATGGGACAGAGGAGTTAAAGTTCACAATTTCCTGTGATACATTCCTCATTTCATTTTTGTCACCGCCCATGGTAATCATCATGGTTTTAAAAGGAAGAAATTGAGATTTACAGGTTATATTACCCAAAGTCATATGTCAACATAAGGTGTAGAGATTGGACACCAAGTTTTGTGACCATAAATGACCTACTTTTTCTGGTATTGGTATTGAAACTATAGTTTGGGAAATACAGGTCAGTTCAAGTTCAAACACACACATACACACACACACACAATTTTTTTTGAGAACGTAGTATCTGCATTAATTTCTACTTTTTTCTCAAATAGCCTATTACATTATAGCACAACACAAATAAAACTAACTACTTAGATCTTAGTTGTATATTACATGGATGAGAGCATCATCTCTAAAATTAGAATACATGAGTCTGAGGCTTAGGGCTTCCTGGTGACCTGTGCACCTGAATCTGAGGGATGGGGAATGTTTGTGAAAACTGGAAGCTTTGGGTCACAGCTTGGTCTCATATGTTACAGGCTGATAGAAAAGAAATTCATACCTGACATTTATTATGTAAATAATAGGAGAAAGGCTCACTGAGAAAAGACTGCATAGGTCTTGGCCCCAGAGACTGCATTCTTGCTAGTTGTTCTCTAGAGGAATTACTAATTACCTCCTAGCATCTCTGTAGAGTTCTCTGAGCACAAACCACGGTGGGTTTGGCATGGGCAACCCTGGCTCCAAATGCACTGTCTCATAGGCAGGTGCCTGATCATTGTCCCCAAGTGGACTGAAGTCTCTTAATTAAGATGCTCAGATTCCATTCCTATGAGAAGGTGTGTTAAAAAGACTCATCCCATTCGACCCTGTTAACATTACAACCTAAGAGAGAAAAGTGTTTTTTAAAGGACAGTGTGTTACAGAGTGGAAATGAAATGTACAGTGTTCTTTACAGCACCTTGCTCTGGTCATCTATATTCCTGCCATCTGCTGTTTCTCTAATAGGTGATTCTGTCAGCTGAAGCAGGAAGTGCATCAAAAATGAGATTTTTGAGGGCAAGTCCTGTGGTGTCAAAACAAGCGACAAGCATTTAGCGTCACTCCTTTCCAGTTTCATTGTCCTTCAAGCTTAGGAAAGTGATCACGAACTGCCACTACTCTTGGCTGGAGGAGCACTGGCAGATTTGGGGGCTACTCATCAGCCTCTGAGGTCCTCTCTGCTGCACTGCCATGCTTGCCAGCACTCACCAGGAGCAGCCTCCCTGTGTGTGCAGAGAGAGGCAAAGCAGGACTGTGTCTGAGGGCAGCAGGCAGCTTCTGAGGAATCCTTGACAAAGCAGGCAGCTTGTCAGTGTCACGAAGGACCCTGGTACACCTATTGGGGGATTCAGTCGGGGCTGCCCAGTTTGCCCCAGAGTGACACTAGCCACTGTCTCTACTGAAACACATTGTTGACACTAAGCAAAATAATTCCTGGTGAAACTTCAGAATTAGCATGCACCCATGAAGAATTGTTGCAATGGGATGGAGTAATGTGGCTGCTGCAGCTCTGGCTCCCACCGTCACCCATGCATCTTCTTGCAGCTGCACCAAGAGTCAGGGCTCTTTTCTCTTTAAAATTCTCAAGCTGAATCTTTTATTTTCAGCCCTGGGGGAGGCACATGGAGGCTGTCTTTATGTGGGTAAAGAAGTAGCTGCGTACTTAGCAGGTTATTTTTTACCATCTCACCAAGCGGTGGTTTCTCCTGTACTTTGGGAGGAAGCCCTGCCCATTAGAACTGCTTTTCTACCAAGTAGCACTCATAATTGCCCAGAAGAGTTCATTAAGAAATCTTGCAGGTTAATTTGGAGAGGGGGTTAATGACAGGAAGCCACAAGCAGGTGAGCATTGGCCCGGTGGGGATCCTCATAGCAGATGTCTGATCAGGAGGTCCCAGAATCTGCTTTGAGGGAATGAGTGACAGGAGCCCATGGCACAGTCACTTGACCGTGGCCATGCGGCTCTGAGATGAATCAGAGTGGCCCACAGAATGGGAATTAATTCAGCACACTTCCATGTGAACTTGCAGTTTGCAGACCCAAGCACATTCTGAAATACACGTAGGAGTATAAAACATTTTGAATCCACAAAGGAAAAAAAATTTTGAGAGAGGAAGAAAATCAAGTAAAAATCATTTCTACTGTTGTGTCTTCTAAAAGGAGTTTTCATTGAGGATGCATGCAAATCACCTGTGAGTCCCTTACATCTTCCCAGAATATTTCCCGAGAGAAACCATCATGTGAGACTCATACGTTCATAATCCCATATTAACTGTGATTGTTCAGGCCCCAACTAAGCTATGAGGGTATCTGTTTCAGTAACAACCTGCAGCAGAGCTGAAACGTGTCTGACCCTTGTATATAAAGGGATTTTGAGATATATTTCAAATGTCCCACAATTCACCTTTTTAAAGTACACACTTTATTCATTTTTAATGTATTACAGGGCCATATCAGTGAGGTATAATACCATAGGTAACACAGCCCCTGTCTGACAAGCACAAGGTAATGAGTTCAATTCCCAGTACCAAAAAAAAAAAAAAAAGAAATTACAAAATTGTGCAAATATCAACAAAATCAACCTTAGCATTTCTATTACCTTTACCTTTCAGCAGTCACTTCCCATTTCTTCTTAGTTGTCTTTTCTCCAGTCGTAGGCAACCAATTAGCTACTTTCTATCTCTGTGGATTTGCCCATTCTGGAGATTTTATATAAATGGTCTTACATAATATGTGACCTTTTGGGACTGACTTCTTTCATTTAGCAAAATGTTTTCAAGATCCATTCATGTTGGGTCAGTACTTTAATCATTTTTATGGCTGAACGTTTTTTCATTTACGGATATACTTTATTTTTATTCATCCACCCAACAGCTGATAGTATTTGGGTTTTTTTATGATTCGTCTATTATGAACATATATGTCTCATTTTCTGCAAACATTTGTTCACAAGTTTTTGTGTGAATTTATGTCTCCATCTCTCGGGTATATGGATAGAGGTTGAGTTGGTGGATCATACAGTGTCTTAGACAGTTTTATTTGTATAACTGAACAACACAGCTTGAGTACTTTATAAAGAATAAAGATTTCCTCAGCTCACACTTCTGGAGTCCAAGCTTGAGGGTCCCATCTCCAGGCAGAGTGTCATAGTGAGACTCCCTCATTTGCAGTGTCTCCCACTGCTTTGTTATACTTGAGAAATATGCAGTGACATCATTATCCTCATAGTTTACATTAGAGTCACTCTTGGGTTTGTGCATATCAGGGGTTTATATAAATGTGTAATGACAAGCATCCACTAGTATTGTATCACTGAAGAGTTTCACTGCCTTGAACACCCTCTGTGCCTGCCTATGCATCGCTCCTGGCAGCCACTGATATTTTTCTGTCTCCATAGTCTCACGTTTTTCACAATGTCATATGATTATCATGTATAACCTTAGCATCTTTCACTTGCTAAAATGCATTTAACTTATGAGCATGTCTTTTCATGGCTCAAAACTTCATTTCTCTTGCATGCCTAATGCTATTTTGAGGCCTGGAGATACCACAGTTTACTTAACCACTCAGCTACTCAGGGGTTTCCTGACTGCTTCTGTGTTTTGGGAGTTATGCATAACGCTGTCATAAATCCTTTTGTGAAGGATTTTGTGTGGACATAACTCCTTTGGGCTAATAATAATGAGGCCAGCTGTGGCATTATACTTTATAAGTACATGTGTTTACTGGTATTGTTAAGAACCTGCCAAACTGTTTTCCAGACTGACTTTACAATAGTCCTTCCTTATCTTTAGGAGACACAATACAGACCTCCCAGAGGATGGCCAAAACCAGGGATAGTAATGAGCTATGTAAACAGCTTTCTTTTTTCCTACACATACATACCTATGGTAAAATTTAACGTGTAATTTAGGCATGGTAAGAAAGTAAGAATGCCGATAAAAATGTAGAACAGTTATAACCACACACTGTAATAAAAGCTATGCGACTGCTCTCTCACTGTCTCTCTCAGTATCTGACTACACTATTCTCACCTTTCTTCCCACCTAGAGGTGAAATGACGCAGTGCCTATGTGAGGAGATGGAGTGTGTGGGAGGGCATAATTTCCGAGATCGAGTGTTAGGCTGCTGTGTGGGGTGACTAGAACGCAAGCACTGTGACATCATGACAGCCCCTCTAACAGCTCAGATGGCGACGCAGTCAGTGACTGGAGGGCTGTGTGTGCAGCACAGCACGCTGAGCCCCAGAGCAGCTCACATCCTGGGGAGGGTGCATCCGTGTGCATGAAAATGTCATCATGCTGCAGCACACAGTTTAAACACACACTGTCTGTTCACTCTTTTCCCCCTGCACAGCACACAATTTAAAAATTATGAATTATTTATAGCTGCAATTTTCCATTTCATACTTTTCAACCACAATTGACCATATGTACCCAAAAGTGTGGAAAGTGAAGCTGCAGATCAGGCCGCTGCTGGACCCTACCCACCAGGGACCAGGGCTCCTGCCACCCCACGCTGCATCAGCGGTCAGCCTTGGACATCACAGACTTCTGGCTTTTGTTGTGCTGGTAGACATGTATCTTATTGGTTTGTAAACGACACATTTTTGATGACATATGACATGGAGTATATCTGTTCAAGTGCTTATTTTCCATCTTTACGTCTTCTTTGGTGAGGTCACTGATTAGAGTTATTGACTCATTTTTTGAATGAATTGCTCATTTTCCTGTTGAACTTTTGGAGTTTTCGTGTATTTTAAGAAACTGTCTTTCATTACATTTATGTCTTTTCAAACCTTTTCTCCTAGCCCATGGCTTTTCTGATGGTTTTCTTGATAGTGTCTTTCATAAAACAGTTTTAAAATTTTTATCAATTCTTTTTTCATACATTATGGCATTGGCATTGTAGCTAAAGTCATCGCCAAAGTCAAGATCATCTAGGTTTTTCCCTGTCTATCCACTGCAGGAGTTTTTAATGTTGTGCTTTTAAAAATGTGTTTCTGACTTTAAATTTCAGTTAATTTTTGAGGTGAATCAAATGTATGTGTCTGGATTTTGATTTTGTTGTTGTTGTTTATTTTGTTTGTTAGTTTGTTTGATTGTTTGTTTTTTGGACATGTGGGCATCTAGGTTTTCCAGCATCTTTTATTGAACCCTATCTTTTTTTCCATTGTGCTGTCTTTACTTGTTGATAGTATTTCTGTAAATCTATTTTTAAGATCTACATTATATTCTACTTATCTGTCCAATCTTTTGTTGTATCACTATTTTGATTACTGAAGCCTATAATAATTTTTGAAACTCAAGTAGTATCACTCCTTCAACTTCATTTGTCTCCCTTGATCTTGTGTTTGCTATTTTTCTCTCTTTTGCTTCACATACAACTTCAGAGTCAGTTTGTCAATAACCACAAAATACCTTGCTGGGATGTTTGTTGGTATTACACTGAATTTATAGATCAAGTTGGAAAAAACTGCAATCTTGGCAATTTTGAGTCTTCCCATATCAACATGAAATGTCTCTCATTTAGTTACTCCATGATTACGTTGCTTTTATAGTTTTCCTCATATTGTCCTAATGCACAGGTTTTAAGATTTATACCTAAATATTTCTGTTTTGAGGTGCTGATATAAATGATGTTGCATTTTGGATTTTATTTTGCACATGTTTCTCAGAGCATGTAGGCAGGTGACTGAGTTCCCTGTGTCTACTTTGTATCCTACAATCTTGGCATAGTCAATTTTTAGTTTCAGGAGTTTTTTTTTTTTTTTTTTTTTTTTTTTTTTTTTTTTTTTTTTTTTTTTTTTTTTTTTTTTTTTTTTTTTTTTTTTTTTTTTTTTTTTTTTTTTTTTTTTTTTTTTTTTTTTTTTTTTTTACCAGTTTTTCCAGATCTTTTATCCTAATTGTCATGTCATCTGTAAACAAATTTGTTTTTGTTCCCAGTTTCATTTTGGTTTTTTATCTTATTTACTTCTTTAGGATGTCCACTACAATGCTGAAAAGGAGTGGGGAGAGAACACAGTTTTGCCTTGTCTTTGAGCTTTTCCCTGCCTTCCTCCCCCACTGATTCATAATCATTTTAGTGGTCATCAGGGATATTTCATTGTGGTTTTGATTGGGACTTCTCTGATGATTGAAGGCAACTTCTTTTTGTGTGCTTCCTATCCACTTGTACATTTTTGGTGGAGTATCTGTCACTATACTGTTGTGTATTGTAGAAATGAGTCACTGACCCAATATGTAACTTATAAATGTCTTCCATTCTATGATTATTCTTGTCACTTTCTTAATGGTGATAGTTGAAGTACAAAAGTTACTAGTTTTAGTAAAGTGCAATTTATTCATTTTCCTCTTTGTTGCTTATTCTGTTGGTAATGACTTATGTCTATGTTTTTTTCCATAGGTTTTAAAACTTTAGCTCCTATATCTAGGTGTTTGATACACTCTGAGTGTTTCTTTATGTGTGTAATAGTGTGAGTCAGACTTCCACCTTCATTCAAGTGCATATGAATATTGAGTTCTCCCAGAACCATTTGTTTAAAAGGTTATTTTCTCCTCTCCTCTTGGCATGTTTGTCAAAAAACAGTGGATCATAAATATGGCATTTTCTGAAATTTCAATTTTATTACATTAACTTTGTTTTCATTTTTTCTTTCTTCTTTCATCATTTTTTTCTTTTTCCTTCCTTCCTTTGCCCCTCCATTCTCCCTAGTCCCCCTTCTGTTTTGAACATTTTTTGGGGAAAAGCAGTTGAAGGGAGGGGAGGGAAATGTTAAAAAAAAGGATCAAATTATTTCATGTACAGGACAAATTCTCTATAATGCATGTGATCACTGTGTATACCTAAAATATGCCAATAAACTTAACAAATAATAAAAAAGAGACACAAACAAATGGAAACATCCCATGTTCATGAAAAGAATTATTACATTGATTTATGTTATTTATTCATAGGCCTATACTAGAACATATTAATTACTGTAGCTTTCTAATGAGTTATGAAATTGTAAAATGTGTATACTCCAATTGTTTTCCTTTTCCTAGATTGTGTGACTATTCTGTTTTTCTTGAATTTTAAGATTATAATATAAATGAATATATTATAAACAATATTTATATTATAGAGTTTTAGAGATTACTTTAAATCTGCAAATTAATGTAGGAAGACTTACCATTTTGACAATGTTAAATGAAATATTCTTATTTCTGAACATTGGCTACCTTTCTGCTTACTTAGATGTTCCTTTTGTAACAAATACATTTTTTTTTTTTTTTTTTTGCGGCACCAGGGATTGAAGTCACAACCTCGCGCCTGTCAGACAGGCGCTTAAGTCACTGAGCCAAACTCCCGGCCCTGGTTTTTTTGAGGCAGGGTCGCACTGTGTAGCTCAGGCCGGCCTTGCGCTCCTGTTGTAGCCCAAACCGGCCTCAAACTCACAACGCTCCTCCTACCTCAGCCTCCCGAGTGCTGGGATTAAAGGCGTGCGCCACCACGCCTGGCTCATTTTTGTTTTTAGTATTTAATATTTGTGCAATTTCTTAAATGTTCAAGATGTCTTATTCATTTGATGCTATCATGAATGAGAGTGCTTTCTTAATTTTGTTTCAGATTTTTTATTGTCAATGTATAGAAGCACAGTTTTTATATATTGATCTTGTATTCTCAAGCTTTGAGCTCTATTTATACTAATAGTTTTATTCCTTAGATTATTCTTTAGGATTTTCTATATAGAAAATTGGTATAGCATCCGAAGAAAGAGAATTTAACCTGTATTTTTCCAAATGGCTTCATGCTTATTTCCCCTATCTACCTCCTTCACAACGGTACTGAATTGAGATGTTTATATGTCCTTTTTGTCTAGAATGTCCTTAAGCCTAAGTTGAGCATTATATTCGGGGAAATGAGTGTCTAATTATAGCTACACATTTTGTGTGAGATCATGTATGTATATTAGTGGACCTCTAATCCTTTCGTAGATTGTCAGGATGAAATATTTCTTACATACAGAGATTTGAAATGTATATGTGCTTTCTAATTTGAGTATGGCAAAAACTGAGTCAGTAAATTATAGCTTCTCTTTGCTTCCTAATGCAATGGATCTTTGAAGGCTGGGCCCTGTTTCTGTAGGGTACACTTTCTAAGCACACAAACCAACTGACTAACGTAACCAAAGAACTTATTAACAGTAGCTTATTTAAAGTGGTATATCATCCTACTCTCCACTAACCTCGATATGAGATGACTTAGAGTGAATAATGAAGCTTTCTTCATCTCCAAAGGGATTGTTTTGGGGAAGAAGTGCTGGGTTTATTTGTATTCCTGGGGAAGAGCTAGGATGTGCAGACAGACAGAGGCAGGGTTAGTGCAACTAAGTGGAAGAAGGTCTTTCTCATACTCTAAGCAGTCCACATAGCGTGAGTTGCTTGTTGATTTAATAAGCTTCTCATAATCTCCCTGAATCACCTATATAAAATACTATCATCTTAAGAATTTAGTGATCTTTAGTGAAAAAAGCAGCCATTGTCACTCTTTGAAGTCACCAAATCTTGTCTTTGAAGTCCATTTAATTTTATGGGTTAAAATCTGTAAGAGACCCTGGGACTTCTGGTGATTATTTCTCATTTGTCAGGAGATCAGCACATGAAACAGGTGTGATTTCCTTAGGAAAAAAAAATAAATGCAAAACAAAATAAATGTGACTGTTCCCTGATGCACTTTACAGTGCCCAGAAAGCTCATCCTGGAGTGGCGAGGCCAGGTCATCCTCCCTGCCATATGTTGAGCCTTGCTCAGCTTCCTTGATCTTCAAGCACTGCCTGTTGCAGAGGCTTCTGAGTTTCCATTCCCTCGATCACCCTTCTGTCCACAGTTGCATTTATCCCTCTAGCTGTCTCTGCTTCTGCTTTGCCCTAAACACCCAGGCATCTCTTTTGGATTCATAACAGCAAACTATCTTCAGAGGTGACTGCAGTGCCTCAAGGAGAATGCTTGTGTACACTTGCTTTGCTCTTAATTAGACTCCTTCAAGGAAAACCTCCTGCCTGGCTTTTTATCTAGCTTTGTTAGTTTGTCTGCTTTCTCTGAACCCTATAAAGAAATCTCTTCACCCGTATACTACCTGTATGCTTACAATATAAATTTTCACAATACTGGTGAGATAGAAAAGTAGATTGCGAGTCACACAGATAAATTAGGAAGGTGGGCAGGAATGGAGGGGAGACAGGAAGAGATGGAATGGAGTAAGCTTAGCAGAATGGCAGAGACATTTTGGGCTCATGCTTTCTAGTTGGTGGTCAACTTTTGCCCCAATATGCTTCTGAAAAAAAGCAAAATTCTCATCCAACAACCAAAGAGAATATGCTATCCTCTTGAAACACTGAGGAATTTTTCCTGCTTTAAAATATGACTTGTCTTATTCTTCTTCCAGTTTCCACCGGAGTAGAAAGTCCACTGGTCAGCCCACATTTAGCTGATGAGACAAATGCTGCCTCTTGTTCAGCAGTAGCAGCATCCAGAATTCTTGCTATGTTTCTTGATTCTTGGTGCTGAAGATGGAATGCTTGCTCAGTTTCTTAGTTTGAGGAGAGAGAGGTTTGTTTGATGTCTGATACCTTCATCTCTTTGGTGTATTTCCCTAATTCCATCACCACCACCACCAGCATCATCCTCACTCTTTTTGTGGCATGATTTTGCTTATGGCCATCAGTTCTAAGACTCGTGCGTGTTCCCTGAGGATAGGGCAGAGTCACAGATGGATAACTGTCTACAGTGTTAACAAGGGCAGCACCAGACATCAACGAATAGAGCCAAGTGTCGTCTGGGAGATGTTTCTTGTACATTTAACCTTTTAAAGTAAATAACACCAACCTCACTGATAATCAGTGAATGTGATCTATGGTATGAGTGGCACGGATGGAAGATAAAGAGTTTTTAAATTATTATTTTCCAAAGCGTGGCAAATAGAGGCCTAAGAAGAGCAAAATCTCTTATGTTTTAATGACATGAAATCTGAGGCCACCATGTATCCTGCTCCCCATATTTGTTTACCTTATCAGGGAGGTGGTGGCAAAGCTCTCCATGAGGGTTTTCCAATGCCTTCACCTAGCATGAATGAATAACAGTAACAGTGCAATCCTGTAGGAAGCAGCCAAGAAGATCCGAGTTCAGAATGTTGCCTTTTGCAGAAATAATGGGCCTGCTGTTAGTCTAGAAGAACCAGGGCTACAGTGTGAGTAGGGAAGGCGGAGGGTCTTACTGGTTTGCAATTTTCACTCTCCTAATTACATCCTGATGGTGGCTGAAGAAAACAAGGTGAAAGTCCCGCTGAGCTTCACAGTTTGCTTCGAGTGGCTTTGGAGCCACAGTAAAATAACGAATCCTTTATAAATAGCCTGGACTTTACAGGAAGCTGCACAGTGAGCAAAGAGGGAAGCGGAGGTGTCTAATGTAAGCCTCTTCCTTTCAAGATCCCTGACTCCTTCCCTCCTTAATGAGAGGTGGAAAGGGGTCTTTGGAAATGCCTTAGATTGGGGAGGTATAGGAACCCATACTTACTAGTTGTCTCCCTTACACATCACTGCCATGATTCTTCAGTGCACAAAATGAATAATTTACCAAAAAACACATGTAAGTATCTCTTTATTATTCATTATAATGAACTGAGACAGGAGTAATTCTCCACTCTGCTGGAATCCCCTAGGGCTTAGAGCAACCATACCCTTCTTTGCTTTCCCACAGTTAATTTGAGCAGAAGGAGACTCTTCTCTCTGGACTTGTAGCCTAACTAGGACTCCTGCTGCTGCAGTGTGTGTAGGGAAGGATAGTGGGAGGCCTGGGGTGGACTGGCAGCAAGGGCAACCTGAGGGTCCATCTTAGGAGCAAGGTGGCAGATCTGCTGGGTGCCAAGTAAGGAAGTGTTGCAGGAGACCTGTCCAAGAATAACAGGAATCAGTAGTGAACGTGTGCTCAGGAAGTATATATTTATTTTCGATATTCACTTGACTAGAACACAATTAAGATGGTGCAGCCACTGTGATGTACAAATAGTGCATTTTCGACCAAAATTTTCTCTTTTCCTCTCTCCCCTTCTTGATTCTTTGTCTCCTTATTTCCTTTCTCTCTTCCTCAGTTTATTTATGACCATATTAATAAAACAGCCTCCCTTCCTTATGGTGAAACTTTGGTTTTCCTGCCATTGCTTTTCATGCCTTTCAGTAACAAGTGTCTGTTGAAGAATGCACTTACTTTGCATTTTGCAAACATGTTTTAAGCACTATTGCATACATGTTTTTCCCTTTACTCAACATATGAATGACACAGGAGAACTTTTAGGTTAGGCCTCCTGCTCCCCTGATTCCCTTGCACAATCCAGAGGCCTCAGGAGCTGAGAAAACCCTCTTCCTCCTGTGTTACACAGGAGGTGTGAAACTCCAGGTGACAGAAATTAAAAGCAGCAACTCTCTGGCCTGAACTGGGAACATTTGCAAAAGTTAGCAGTGTGACTTTATTGCCCTTAGGGAATCTCTCTCTCTGGGTCTTCTCTGCCACAAGGAAAGAGGTTTTTTCTTGCCTTCTATTTTATTTTTTAACAGGAGATAGTTCGCATAATCTATATAAAATAAGTTGCTGTTCCGGAGATGATTGGCTTATTAAAAATACATAACATATATTTTTAAACAGGGAGAGGGTTGACAATCTATGGGAGAAGTGCTTGTAAAGACAGTGACGACTTCATTTCTATCTCTCTTCTCCCATCTGTCCCCATCCATCTGTCTGTTTAATGAATAGTTCATTTTTTAAAAACTCCTATCAGGCATTACTCAGATGTGTAGTCTATTTGGGGTGGCACAGAATGAATCAGGCAACCAAACTGGGTCTTAGTTGAGCATGAGGCCACAGTCACGTGAATATATACAGATGGTCTATGGGTTGGGATCCAAAGAGATATGCCCTACTTAATTTGACAAACAGTAAAACTGAGATAGGTAGGTAGGTAAGTAGATAGATAGATAGAGACATTAAGAGATGAACCATAAGGAAAAGTTACAAAATTATAACTTTGAATAATTACATAAACAAAATAGCATATATTTAGTGACAATTTACTGTGATCCAGAAATCTGAAAATAGTAATAAGAAGGAATGTTTCTTTAAATGTTAACCACAGTCTATGATTTTAAAAATAGTTTTCCCATATTATGAGTGAGAAAACTGATGCTCCAAAAGGATCAGGAATTGAGTAAATTATAGATTTGTGACCGGAACTCATATACTTCTTATTAAAGTTTCTATTCTCTTAACTCATAAGTTACATAGAAATCCTATAGATAGAACACAAGCTAATCAATTTTTAGTCTGCCATTTGGTTTTATAAATAAATCAGTCTGTTAGCAGTTCTGGGTAAGTTTCTCCTGAACCGAAAGACAGAGGGTTGTTTATGCACAGGACTGGAGGAAGAAGAACGACCTTGGAGGTTTAGTCTGTCTGTGGGATTCTGTGATTCCGTACATTATATGAGGGAAGGTGTTCGCAGGGAAATCCGTGGGCTGTAATTTCTGCAGAACTGGAGTCTTTGTTCCCACGACACTCATGCAGGAAGCCTGTGGCTGACTTGTGCCATTCTTCAAAAAGATATCCAGCTCCCCCGACTCTCTGCTTTTAATTTAAAATTTTAATTTATATTTTTCCGTGATGATACTGAGACAGACTGGTCATGAGTAAATATGTCAGGATAATCTATTGAATAGAATTAGAATGGTGTGTGCTTGGAAACATTTTAATTTCATCTTGTTCACTTCTTTGCCAAGTATAATGAACAAATCGGGAGGCTGGATTTTCAAACTGCTCCAGTGTGGAGGAAGGGCGGGCAGAGAGGGAGCCAGGCAGCAGATAAATACTCTGAATTGCTCTAGATGGCTTCGTAAAGCTTGGTGGACTGGTCAGGGCAGAGTCCTGAGGCAGATTTGTAGGAAGAGTAGGCAGGTGCAACTGCAAAGGCCCTTGTGGCCTCCTCATTATGCCCCACATGGACCTACACACAGTGGGCCAGAGAGGCCAGAGACATGGGGTTGGATGTTGGAAAAAGAGAGATGTCGATGATTCTTGTCTTGAAAGACACTTTTATTCTTTATACCAGGACCTACTGCTCCTGAAATTTAAGGATGAGGCTTCACTCTGCTTCATGCTGCAGCCCTTTGGCTCAAATTGGTCACAACAGAATTGGTCACAAAGCATGCACCCCAAACCCAGATTGTGACTCTGAAGGGAGAGATGGCAGTACACCAATTCCTTGCCCCATTTATCCTCTCTAGAGCACACCTCTGCAGAACTCTGTGTCTGTCTGTCCTTCATGACCAGGATAAAAAGGATGAAACCCCATCCTGTTTTTGAAAGCCATCTCTCCAGCCTCTGGTGTCCCCTTGGGTGGAAGTGAAGCTAGGAGAGCAGTTGTCACTTTTCCATGGTCTCCTGTGATGTCTGTGCAGAGCATGTTTCTTATGGGAATCAAAAGTTTGTCTCTGAACTGTTGACCTGATGTGTCTCGCTCACCTGTGATCTTACTCCCACTCCTATCGAGCCATTGCCCTTGAATCATCAGCTCTGACAGTTTGTATCTGGCTCCAGTGTGTCTTAATCTATCTGATTCTTCCAGACTGAGGGTTGTATTGTCTATAAAGCTGCCCAGGACAAGGACACCACTGCACAAGCTACTGGGGCCTGTGTGCCAACTGAGTTCTCTTTCATGTGCACACAATTGTACTGATTGATCTCCCAATTGTGTATTTTTAGGAATACAGCATTTTACCAACCACAGGTCATCAATCTAGAAACCAGCCCATCAACCACTGTGTCAGCACCTAGTGGAGAGGCCTGATAAAAATACAAAGTTATAGTTGTCTCAGTGGCTTTTCAGAAAACTGAAAATCAAACCTCAGAGGGAAATGAAATCCTATTGCAAAACTCCACATAGGCTGAATATAGAAGACTGAATTAAAAGACAAAGACATTAAAAAAAGAGGTAGCAAATCTTACTGGAGGAAGACAAGAATTCATAGGTAGATTGGAAATACACTATAGCAATTAAACAGGTGACGCTAAAAATGTAAATCTCATATTTATTAGTCAGCAGGATAAACTCTTTTGGAGATTGGGTTCAACAATGCTAGATTAAAATCTTGTCTTTAAAGAGTTGAAAATACAGATGGTGAAGGCTTCAGAACTATGAATATGATAAGCAAATGAATTCAACACCACTTGGTTAAACTAACTCATATCAGGTGTCCCCATATCATAGAGATTGAGTTGTATTTATCCAATCAAGGCAACCAAGCTCTCTGATAGTAATAACAATAAAAAAGGCTCTGTTTATGTTGACTTTTGTCTATCCCTTGATTCCTTTAGTCCTCATAATTATATTGAACAATGCTGTGATATAAACATTTCCATCCCATTTCTCAGATGGAGAAATGAAGGTTTTGAGAAGTTAAAGAAAATGCCTATGCTAGATCCCTATGTTAGTAAGTAGCAGAGCCCTTGTCTAATGCCAGGGCCCCTCAACAGACCAACAATGTACTATTTCTATAATTTTCATTTGGTGTGTGTGTGTCCTCAAAGTTCATGAATAATTCTCAACAACCACTATCATTCTTAGTATAGTCATCTAGCCAAGTACTGTCTGGCTTCTAAATGGACCCTTTATTGACAAGCATCATCATTGTGTGGCTAGCACATATTCCCACTTGCTGTCAGTTCAGTTTCTTTCCTTCCCACTCATGTGCTCACAGATCTTGTTAGGATATCCAGTGCACTGAGCTGGTGTGGTCTCCCTGTACACCAGCCACTGCTACCTTCACTTCTCCCACTCAACAGGGTTTCACAACATTAACACTTGGCTTCTCTCATGCTCATTTCACATACCCAAACTCCGGGCACCCTGTTTGTCTGCAGCTGCCGTGCAGGTCACTGAGCACTGCAAAAGACAATCTCAAAGTAGGCACATCATTGTCCCTGTTTGTCCTTGATGACCAACTGCAGAAGGGACATCATGCAGCCTGGAAATCTTACCACAGCACCATAGTAATTTTGCTCTCATTTTCGGCAGTGTTTTTTTCACTTTTTTCTTGCAGCCTCCATCTCTTGTCTTATATTCTCTCATTTACCTTCAGCTGATAACTTTGCCATTCACTTCAGAGGAAATAGAAACCATCACTCAATTGCCACTTTCTTTTCCCATAACTGAACAAGAATACCTGTATTCATACTACTTTATTCTTCACTTAGAATACAGCAGGTGAAGCATCCTTCCTCATTTGCTCTAGATACAAGGATTTTACACCTTCACTGTAATTCTTTTCTGTGACTGACCCCATTTCTCCTGTGTCACCACTTGGTCCCATTCAATGAGACCATTCTCCTCAGTATGAACACATGGGGTGGTAGAAAGGCTGGAGCCTGATTCACAGCGGCATCTCTAGTGCCTGCTCCTCGAAGTGTAGGTGGTCTTCAGCACATTACGTAAGTACAGAGACTTTGAAAATGAGAGACTTAGTCCTTACTCAGAAATAATGAATTAACAAGATGCACAGCTAATCTTGGGGATCATAAAAATTTGAGAAGTCCTAGTACCCAGTTGGGTACCCAGTTGGTATTCCGCAAATTTCTGCAAAGTGAATTTGTGGCCAACTGTTTCCAGTATTAAAACAAATGAATGATGACAACGGCAACAGCTAATACAAACCCCTTTATGTCTCTTCCTCCTGCTTAGCTGCCAAAGTTCTTGAACATGCTGGCCATAAACTTTACCAACACCTAGTACCCCAGTCACTGATTCCGCACTTCCTTCTGCAGTTTCTCCCCACTTCTGAGAGCAGTAGACCCTCTTGTTACATGAATGGATCCTTGTAGCTACAGGATGCAATAGTCCCTTCACTATTCCTTTCTGCTTCTGCCTGCCACAATCCATCTTACAAAGAAAGTCCAGCATATTCATGTTGAAAGTATAAAATGGATTCTGGCATGCCACTGCTTAAACTTATTCAGGTATCTTCTATAAAATTGGGAAGTAAATACAACCTTTTTAGTAGACACGTGCATCTCCTCAGCTTCCCAGGACCTACCTGTGCATCATGTAACTCATGTGGGCCATTCTGGCTACTACTATATTCTTTACCTAAGTATGTACCCTAGGGCCTATACACCTGCCTCTCCTCACTTAATGTACTCTGTACACCAAATATCTATGCCTGGATTCATTCTCAGTTTCCAGCCCTAGGTTAACTGCTTCTTCTGAGAGGTCTGTCTCTAAACTGTAGTTGTAGTAGAGCCAACCTGAAGCACTGCCCACGTGACTATCCTAGCAGTTGTCTCAGTTCATTTGTCATTAGATACCAGACTTCTGTCACTTTGACTATTTGCATATTGCTCCAACTAGCCTGGAAGTACCATGAGGGTAGAAGCACTGACTCTGAGCTCAGTAGCTCATTCCTAGAGGCCAGCAGAGTATCTAGCACTTAGTAAGTACTTGATACAAATTATTACAAAGTGGGGAGTGTGAATTTGTAATTTTGTGGCTGAGAATGTGATGATGTGATACAGGAATCCTCTTGTATTCTGTAATTTTCCTAAGACTATAGGAAATGAGAACCATGAAATCAGGCATTATATCATATGATGGTTTTGTGGGTATTTTTATCATGACTTTGCCTCCATCTCTTTAGGAAACCTATGAAGCGATCCCCCAGAGCACACTCTGGATTTACACAGTAACTTGAAGACAGGAAATAAGCTAGCTTCATCATCCATTATTTTGTTCAAAGAGCTTTCTCTTACCTTCCTGTCTACCCTTTCTTTTCATAATTATGTTTCACTACCCTGTGCTTTACCTCTGTTACCAAGCTAGAATTCTCCTCCTCTCTCCTCCCAGAGCCAGGCAGGTTAACTCTGCTTTTGTAGTTGTAAATAATTTCCACCTCTTTGTGGAGCCATCTTTCCAAACAAGTCACTCTCCTCATTTTCCTTCATTGTGTCCAGTGCTCTGCTCAGAACTCCAGCCCACTGCCTCATGTGAGCTCTGCAGTTCTCTGTATGCAGGTGGCAGCCTCGCTGTGCAATGGGAATGAGAAGTTGCCTTCATCTTCTCCTGCACACAGGGAGCCCTGTTCCGATGGACCTATACATCAACTCTCACAGCTGAAGCCACAGCGTGTCATCATCCTGCAGCTGATTTTCTGCCCCAAGTGAGGCTCCCTTGGTTGACTTTCAGCTCCTCTTTTCTCCAGGGCCCTCATCCTGCGTGCATTTGCGTGTTACCTCTACATAAATTCCTACCGCTACACACACACACAGACACACACACACACACACACACACACACACACACACACCAGCACACACATGCACGTGCACACTTCCTTTCTATGCAGTAATGTGGCAACCCCAACTGGGAGTAAAGTGCCAGTTCCTTCCAACACAGAACAAGCTGCAGATGGCAACCAAATGCCAGCCTTCAAAGTCAACCTCCTTCTTTCCCGAAGTATTTCTGTGCTCTCTCTGAGAGCAGTCTTCCCCTGCATTCTTCTGCAGAGACTCTCTGATCTCTTTCTAACCAATATCTTATTGGCAAATATTAGCTCTAGCAGAGTTATTACTCCCATTGAATTTCCAAATCTCTGAATCATGAAGTTTTCCCTTACATAATTTAGGGCCTTGTTGATGCTCTGAAGGTGGCTCTATTTGTAACTCAGGAAATAACCAAGGAGTTAAATCCTCCCAGGGGAACAGGTTTTGCAATTTAGAATGCCTTGGGAGGTGGTCTAAAAATATTGCATTTTGGCTTGCCTGTTCTCTTTTCCTGTAGAAAATTCATTTATTATTGCTGTATAAGTTCTCTAAAGCAAGATCTTCTTCCTCCCGTTTTGAACTAGCATTATTAACATATTTTGATGTATTATATCAAGTAATATAGTACAGTTTGATGATCAAGTTTCTTCTAAGCAGAAATTCACTTAACTCTTGATTTATGGGGAAAAATCAAAGAAAATGATAAACCAAAAAGAATTGAATATTGGAAAGTATATTAACAAAGGAAGTTTAGAGAAGTGCAGTTTGGGGGCTTTAACATTTAGCCCACCACCTTTAACAACATTTCTTAGATTGAAGACTCTCTAGAAGACTCAGTTAAAGCATGGACCAGGAGTGGGAAGAGACCAGGTTTTCGTCAATTCCCAGTGGTAACATTTTTAAAATGTTTATATACACAGAATCGTAAGACTAGGTATAAATGCCTTCAGTTTTTTCCAATGCGTGACTCTAAATTCTGAAAATATAAGTTGCACACACATATGTAAAATTTCAGTTGGCAACATTTGTTTAATGGAACAGATGAAGTTTTATTAAAATTAAATCTCAAGTTGTAACACAGAGCTGGCATTGGCAGCTGTAAGCCATTGCTCCTTAATTCAGCATGTGACATGCGATGACTGAGTCCTCCCTCCACCTGGGCCATCCCAACCCTTGGGGCCCTCATTACTGTGGCAGGTCCAGCCACATTCAACTTTCATGGGCAAGAGTGGACCATGGCCTCATTGAATCACCTCTGGGCTTTCTCATTAGCTTGAGACAACAAACTGAACTAGTATGATAGTGCACCCAAGTGCAAATCTGAACACTTAAGTCTAAATGTGATATATGTATATCACATTTTCCAGATTACAACGGAAATGAGAACATTAAATTGAAAAAACACACAAAAAGACCCTTTGGTCTCTGCGTGTGTGTGTGTGTGTGTGTGTGTGTGTGTGTGTGTGTGTGTACCTGTGTATCTAATATACACTATCACAGGCAGGCACGTACATACATGTATCTCTGAAGACATGTCCTCCATCATATGTGCATGCTTTTGATCCCAGTGTGAGAAGCATCATCTAGCACTATTTAGTCATTGTAAGTAAATATCATTCTCCTAGCAGCCAGGTGGTCTGTGAGACATGCCAGTGACACAGAAGGAGCGACACTGATGTGGTACTGTATCCATGTAGCACTGACAGGCTAGCAAATGAAGGTGTAGCTCCTAAAAGTAGGTACTGTAAATTTGATAATATTAACATTGCATAATAGAAGGGATGGAACAGCAGAAGGATGAGCTGGTTTTAGAAATTAAACAGCATTTGCCGCTACCTAAGGTGGAGGGCTGTACACCACATTTTAGGTTTTATCCAAATCACAGTGGAAATTTAAAAGCTCTTTCTAGTGATTCCCAGTTTCTAAAACTGCCCATTGTTTCAGCATTAATGTCTGCGAAGTCATCTCTACAGGGCAGACACCATCTGTGAGTCTGGTTTAAAAGACCGGTTCTCCACCTAGTGACATCACTGTGTGTATTTGTGAGATGTTCCTTTTATTCTTAAGTGAGATGGGTTTTCAGGCAGGATCCTACTGCACTCTGATTTAGAATTGCACACATCCAAGGCCTGGCACACACACCACAGCAGGGCGTTTCCTGGCCACTCTGTCCCATCAGCCAGTACAGTTCACCCACACTCTCGGGCCCTAACCCTTCGATATATTTCTCTTCCTCACTGTACCCTCAGCTCCTAGATGGTTGTCTAGTATACATTAGGTGACTATTAAATATTAGTTGATTGTATTACGTTGCTTCTTTTTTGCATTTCAGAGGCAAATATAAAAATAAAAGCAGTTTGTATACATATATATACACAAGATAGATAGCTGTAATACTAGTCTCTCTTAAGTTCATCAAAAAGAAGAGTTTGCACTTCATTGTTTGATTGTTTGATCATGTTTTTCATGCCTAAATCTTGTAATCTGAACAACTACTTCTAAGATAACAATATGCAATATATTAATTACTGTTAATTTCCTACTGTTTTTGAAATTTTGTGTCATTTATATTCTTTGACTTTTTTGTTTTTAAAATTAAGAAAAAAGTAAGAATAAAGAACATGAAGAAAAAATAAAAGTGTACCTAATTTGCTTTTCAAGAAGCATTTATTATTTTGGTAAAAAATTCCAACTGATTTCCTATCCGTTTTCTTTGATGAAGTAAGTGGTTCCCAGACGCCTTCCCAGGGCAGCAGGACTAGGAGCAGCTGGGAACTTGTCAGAAAGGCATGAATTCTCATGTTCCCCATCCACTGACCGGGATCTCTGTAATGGGCTGCAGTTTTGATGCCCACTGCAGTTTGGAAAGGATTGCTTTAGGGTGTGAATTTCCCCTAACTGCTTATCTTTTTGTAAATAAAAGCAATAGTAATCTCAGAAACAACTCTGTGTCCTGGTCCTATTTCCTTCCTGTAGTGCTAGATTCTGTCTTTGGACATCTTTGCCTTTCTGATGTGGTAGAGCCTACCCTCAGATACCTCCCAGGCATCTTTTGGAACTTCTTGATTCTTATTTCTACCTTATCTCTGAATATGTGACCACAGAGGGTTTAAAGATGTGTAAAAATCACATCAAAGAGTCTTCCTTTTCTCTTTAAGTTATTTTATCCTTTATAGCCCATGAGTATAGAAACTCCACCCCCAGGCTGCTTCAACTGGCGTCCCTTGCTCTGATTGTACCAGTGATTTTAGATTAGTCCCTGAATAGGTCTGTGCGTCAGTTTCTTCATTTTTAAAACGTGGATAATGCAGAATATTTCTCAAAGGTCAGTTATGTGAAATGAATGGTTTTATTTGTGCTAAATTCATAAACTATTCCTGGGGCAGTACCAGCAACACGTAACTGTAGAGGTTATTTGTAATAGACTTGTCATGAGCACTATTTTTTTCAAGGACCAGTAGGTTGCATTGGCTTGGAATGTAAAGACTTCAGATATCTGAAAGAGTTTGCGAGAGATCAGAAAGTTGTCATTAACCTTCCTCAACTCGCCTCTTAGTCCTGTCTTAGTTAACATCAGAAACACCCCTCCACTCCATGCTACTTGCTAAAGAAGGTCCAAGACACTGCCTCAAACAGCAGGGGGAAAACAGTTTGGAAGAACACTTCAGCAGTCTTTCAAAGTCCTTTCCTGAGTTCTCTTTCCTGCTGCTAAGAGGACCTGTGGAGGAGTCCTACGGTGATAGAAGAAAGCAAGAAACCATGGAACTCTACTTTCTTCCTAGACACAGTTACATTATGAGTAAAGTAACTCTCTTCAAGCTGCATCAGCTTTCCTCTGAGTTTCTTTGTTGCTCGTGGGTTCTGGAACTGTGTGAACTGTATGAACCATCTCTGCCCTCTCAGAGGTGGCTCTTTAGAGCCTCTCTCTTGTTTACACACCATGCTCATTAATGAGGCCCAGGGCGAAGAGTAAGTAAATTGGGCTACTGCCTTCCACCAGGGGCATGCTCACACAAGAGGTGACAGCTTTCCAAGGGCTGTGTGGCCGGGGCCCTCAGAGCACGCTCTGGCTAAGAAGGGTAGGTTTGGCCTGGTCTGTTTCAAAGTCGCCAGCCCTGACTAGACTCTGTGGTGCATCACCCTGGTTACATGTACCTTTGATCTTCAGCTTTTCATCCTATAGAAGACAATGATGGCTTTAATGAAATGCATTGACATCTCAAATTCCCTAAAACTTCTCAGCTTGAGAAAGCACCTAAGGCTGGATTGCAATTCTGCCTTCATGTTTTGACTGTACTCACTTTACATATTGTCCAAAAGATGGCATTTCCATGCTTGCTTCCATCACCTCCCTGTTACTATCAGAGCACTGAGGGAGTCCTGCAAAAGCTGAGCCAAGAAGTACTGAAAGCAGCGGCGTAGCGTGCGTCAGCGTGAGTTTGTGGCAGACTCAGCAAGTTCTCCGTCATCCAACAGAACTCAGAGATGAGAGATGTCTGCTTACAGAGGCCAGTATGATTTAGTATATCAAAATAAACAGCATTCTGATCCCCCCAACATTTCTGAGTCCATTCATTAAACAAGGTGCTTCTAGCAAAAGAGATCTTTTGTAGTCATTGATAAGACTGGGTAAAATGTTGTCAGTATACTTTGCAGATACTGAGAAATCGAAGGAACTTAATACTAGGTTACAAACCTCTTTGCAAATCAGGTATTTTCCAATTCATTGCTTTAAAAGAAATTGAGAAAGAAACTAATTGAGTTGTCAGCTGTGAGATGATTAAAGTAATTTTCGAAGGTATATTACTATGTGATTTTTGCCATATATCTTAGAAGGCATTCATAGAATTGAGTGTCATTTCTATACAAAATTCTTATTTCCATCTCTATGGTTTTGTGAATGAGGTTTCTCTAAAAGCAAATGCAAGAACAGAATTTATCTTATACACTATCTCACTTTACCAGTAATACTTTTATTTGTAGTATCATGAAAAGGTTTATCAATGTAATTAAGGATTAAATTTACAGTAAAAGGTAACTTTTTGTTCAATTATTAATTAAAATGTACAATATATTTATGTTGCTTTGTCAATTTTATATTTTTAATGGTGACTCATTTTCAGAGCAAATATTATTGCTTAGAGTTTTATGATCACAGCCCATAAAAGAAATTTAAATTTCAATCTGTCTTTGTATTGTTGCATATAAATACGTTAGGTGATCGATAAAAGATTTTGGAGTGTAAAATATATCCTGCAAATGGAGGAACATTTAATGGAAGTAAAAGTTCAAGTGTAAAATGGAACAACACTTTTTTTTTTACTTTTAAAGAAAAGCTTATCAATAGACTTTGAATGTGCAGAATTATGATTACCAGTTACAGTGGCTTTAAAATTTCCAGTACATATGTATTGTGTGTGTATATATATATATATATATTCATATATATCTATGAATATGTACATATGTGCATGTGTATGCATACACACATAAAGAATTTCTGTTATATTTTTTATTTTAAAATAAAGATTTTCTCTACAGACTAAAGATAAATCATTTTAAACTATAGCTTAAATAGACTTTTATGTCAATTTAAAAATGTGCAAAACCTTACAGAACCTACAGAAAAAAAATAAAACAAATATATGCATTTGCACTTAGTCACTGAGATTTGTGGAGTTGTTGGGACTGGACAGTGACCCTCTTTACTCTGGCCTAATTTACTTTCCACCGCCAGGCTTACTGCTCCCTGGAATTCTACCACCAGAGCTTCATTCTTCAAATGGGGATCGCCATGTGTTCCACTAAGAAATGCTTTTGAAAGTGAGGAGCAAGGAGGGTCCCTTAAGGTTTTAGTTTTCACAAGGAAAATGGAAAATTACTACAGAATGAAGTAAACTGAGCAGAAAATTAAACAAGGGCCCCAGGATGTAGAGGAGTGCCTTGTACCAGCGCCGCACCCATGAAGGTAGGAAGGAAGCGTTCTGTGAAACTTAAGTCATCAGTTCCGATGGTGAATGCAGCTGGGCCCCCAGAACTCACCACACTATGGTGAGTTTCTAGCCTATGTTCAGTGTGGTGCACTGAACATAGGCTAGAAATGATAGTAAATTAAATCTGTTTAGAGATGCTCATGGCCACTGAAAAATTAGTATATGAGTCTCTGCAAGGTAAAAATAAATCTGCAGTAGTTTTATCCATGTGGGTAGATGTTTACAAAGAAAAAAAGTAACAGGCTGTTACTAAATTTGGAGTTGGCGGAGAGAGAATGATTGGCTGAACTTTTATGATCTTCGTAACATATATATTAGTCACTTAGTGTTGTTCACGTGTGAAAACATGCTTAGTGTGTGTAGTTTGAGAGAACAGCACATTGAAAACTTTAATACAGTCACTGTTTATCACTCAGAAGATCCTACTGACCACACACCCCTGCTTCACAGTCATCACACCTGAGTGACTGGTGGCCAGTACAAGAGGGACTCTGATAAAGGAAGTCTAGTGTTATGTTCATCCTCCCTACTTACCAGAGACAGGCCTGCCCCGGCCTCAGTGCTTTCCCCTTCTGAGGGAGCTCTATGGCCCTGAGCCATTTACTGTCTTTACTAAAGCTTGCTCTTCAGTGCTCTTCTGTCTCCTACATCTTGTCCATGGCTCTCTGTTTCAGTCCAGGTACAAGGCCAGATAAATGAGGCAGAGCCTTCTTTTCTTTGTGTTCTTAGAGGCGTGGGAATCCCCACTCCTCTCACTGCGGAACAGGAAGATTGCTGTCTGTTGTCACATGTACCAGTTTCTCATGGGCACCTTGCGCCCTTTGGAGCACACATTTTCTCCTGCTCAGATTCTCGGCTACCGGGACATCCGTAAATGTTCTTCCATACCCACAAGCACATTCCTTTCTGTGTGAGGGTTGGCGATCTGCAGGTCATACACTGAGACAAGCAAATTTCATTGTCGTTGGTGCCTCCTCGGTTGGGGAGAGTGGGTGACATGTGCTGCCTGGTTTGATATTTATGTTCTCTCCATGGGGCAGAGTGAGGAGTATAAAAAGGAACAGGGCCACTACGGATAATGTCCTTCTACTCTCCCCTGAGACCTTAAGAGGCAACCTTGATTCTGTTGAGCACTGCTGGATTTCCAAGGTGAATTTTACAGTGTTACAACCTGGAGTCTGCAGACTCTCAGTGGTTTAGGTGTACATGGAGATTACCATCACCTGGAGCTCTGGCAGTAAATAAGTTCAAGTTTTGATTAACTACAAGTTAAGTATTTGCTTTGTGGATTATCTGTGGCCTTTGTGGATTTCAATCTGTGTGATTTGAAATACTGTACTGATCTACTCTCCTTCCCCTGTGCCTTGCGGCCGTTTCTCCCACAGGTGATAAATGTGTTGAAGAAACATAAACTAATTCTCATGTAAGCCTGGGGGTGGGGAGCAAATGTGCAGCAAAGATAGTCACATAATATGGCCCTAAATCAAATGGAAATGATTTTGTATCATCCGTTCTTGAGGATGATTCGTGCCTCACTTACCACGTATATAGGAAGTTTCATCAATAATTGATTGCTTCCTTTTAGTACTGTGTTGTTTCACTTACTTCTTGATGTGTTCCATTACATTTATGACATATTCCCATCTTTCTTTTTCTTTTTTCTCTCTCCCATCTTCCTGCCTCCTCTCCCATCCTTGCCCGATGTCCTTCCTAGGTGTACCATAGATGACCGGGTCACCCGGGTAGCCTGGCTAAACCGCAGCACCATCCTCTATGCTGGGAATGACAAGTGGTCCATAGACCCTCGTGTGATCATCCTGGTCAACACACCGACCCAGTACAGCATCATGATCCAGAACGTGGATGTGTATGATGAAGGTCCCTACACCTGCTCTGTGCAGACAGACAACCATCCCAAAACTTCTCGAGTCCACCTCATAGTGCAAGGTAAGTTGTGACTGGACTCAGAAGTCGACGCTCCTTTTGGTGGTGGAGGATGAGAGTGACTTGGACTTTGTTTTACACATGTAAGAAGGCACACATGGTCATTTTCTGCTGTTGAGTTCATGAATTGAGGACCAAACACTTTCTAAAGGCTTCTCAGTGTTGTCTTTAGCACTTATGATTTCATCGATAAGTTGTTTTGCATGGTCTGGTTGAACTTTCTTAAGTAACTTAGATTTCTGGAGCTGGATCAAGATATATCAAACATTGATAAGCACCAAACTATTCAAAGTGCTTCTTAATGATCTTTTGGGGTCTTACTTTATTTAAAAAAGAAAAAAAGCCGATACTGTTGTCCAGGATGTGACTTGACTATGTTTTCATGTAGTCGCTGGTTGGTCATGCGTGTTCTGGGTGGAGCTCTGAGTGCCTCGGTTGGGTCCCCTTGTCATTATTGCTATGATACTCAGTACCACAGTGGGTGCTGGAGTTCAGAGGCCTGAGAGTCATAATGATATCTCCAGTCACTGCTGAAAATCAATTCACATAATTAAAGAGGAGTGAGGGGAGAATAACTTCACATCTTGTTTTATTCTCTTCGAAATCTGAATCGGTACAGGCAGGGCACAGTATCAATGTGATTTTTTTAAAATAGTTTTTAATTTAAATTACATTTTTTAGCTTAGAAGCAGAAGTGAAGAAATGTCAGAATCCCAGATTACTGATATTGGATATTAAATATTAAGGATTACAAACCCATGTAGAGAGCAGTTCTGAGAATATGAGAACCATTTTAAGACAAGGCAGCAATCCAAGTGAACTTACTTTGGACTGATCCAACTGCCATAGCTATATAAAGCATTTTCTGTAGAAATATAGTATCTCACAGTGGGAATGAAGTTCCAAGTAGATGAGTTCTGTCCACAGAGACACATGCTTCCTCTGCCAGATGAGAAGTTTGGGTGGACCTTTCTCATAATATCCTTTAGTAATTTCTTGGGGACAGTGATTTTCCAGAAAGGGTACCTGTGTGGAATTTAGTCTCCCCAGTTTTATCTGATTCCATCTGCGATAGAATTCACAAATTTTTTTTATTTTTAGATTATGAAATGTGTACAGCACCCTTGCTTAGCTCAGAGATTCTTTCATCTCTACTTTTAAAAAAATATGATGCTACTCATTTCTGCTGGTTTTGTGGAGAAAGGTTGATTGGGGTCAGCATCTATTCATGCTCAATTCACGATGCCCATTCTTCTCTTTGGTTGGAGCAGCTCTTGGCAAATACAGCATCTGTAACTACTCTGTAGTCATTTATAATGCATATGTGGGCCAGAGACCTGTCTAATGCAACTTCTGTTCCCCAGGAGGCTCTGGGACCTTCATGTTGCTTCCACCCAGTCTTTGAGCCATTCTCTCACTCCCACATGCTTTCAGAAGTTCATGGGGGCCACCATGTGGCACATCCAGAGATGTTGCTGATTCCCATTCCTTATACATACCCTGCTCAGGTGTTTGGAGACCATCACTCTTTGGAGTTAGGAGAGGGAGAGTGCCCCCATCTAGAAATGAAAATGATGGTCACATCTGATCCTTCTTTTTAAAGGATGGCAGAGTAACCTGGTGAGCTGAGTCATTGGATACAGTTGGTTATCATCTGGAAGTGTCTGGGTCATAGAAAACAAGGGCTTGTGAGTTCTCACTACCCTGGCTGCCACCTGGGCTTAGTTCCAGAGGAGCCAAAATTCTCAGCAATGGAAATGACACCTCAGTGGCACCTCCATGGCCTTGACAGCAAAACTGTCTTTATGTTCCGAAAATGTGGCAATGAAAAAAAAAAAAAAAAAAAAAACCAAAAAAAAAACCTCCCAGGTCCTGCACAAAAACAACCTCAAGCTGAGCAAGGTTATCACACCTCAAGGAATACAACCAATTGTGTAAGCAAGTCAAGTATGATTCAGGCCATAAAGGGCTTGTGGTGCAGGGCTTCTGAAATGATGTCCTTTATAGTGTAATTTGAGTCATTCCTTGGGCAAACTTAGGGTGTCCCCCTCCCAGTCTCAATCCAACAAGAGTCAGAGGATGGGGAATATGCAGAACAGCATGGCTAAGAGAAGCTCATGGTCTCCACATTCCAACACTATCCACAGTGGGTGGCCTGTGAAACCCAAGTACAAACATCAGGTGTGTAGAGGAGAGAGGAGAAGCCTGATCCTGGAAGTCTGGGAATGTGGCTCTCTCCATCTACAGAGAAGCAGTTCAGGGAATGGTATCCCCTCCCTCTTGGGCAGCAATGTATTCTTCCTTTAGAGACCAGTTGCGTTGCTGGAGGTGCACACAGAGACCCCAGCTCTCGATGAGAAAAAGGCCCAAGGGCTCTCCTTCCCAGAAGCTATCAGCTTTTGTCCAGTCTATAGATTAATTTTTCAGACTTAGTGTTAGTTCAGGTTAGATAAAGATAATGAAAGTTTTCTAATCCTCTTAAAGGAGATTTATCTGACTGAGTAGAAAGTCTTTGGAATACAATAAGGCATGTATAAAACTGAGGCCTAATCTTGCCTTTAATTTTAAACTGCTGATGGGTATTGATTTTGCAATGAGAAAAACTGAAAAATTTCCGTGCTGCAACTTGTCTGTTTAAAAAAGCAAGTGTTTATTTATCTTCTGTCCATTTGGGAATGTTAATGTCTCATTACTTCCCCCAACCAGGTGCCATTAGCAGGAGGGAGACCAGTCCCATGGGGCTCCCAGCGCTGTTGTTTCCTGCAATATAAAGAATTGAGAGGCTGCCACTAGCCTCAGTCCCTGCCCTTTATGGTTGTGCAAGGCGGCCTCTGCCATATCTCTGCTGACGTTAATTTCCAAGTCCATATCTTTGCAAAACAAAGCTGCCTTCATTAAAATACCATCACTGATACCAGAGCTACAGCTCAGCCACTGAGGGCATCATTTTGAGTCACTGTGAAAGAGTGAGGGGTAAACTCACTGGACTCCCTGGCCCAGTTTGAAGGAAACCTCAAAGCAGTGACAAATTGATATTGTGGGTTGTGATAGTCAGGTTAGGAAAATCCAACCAGCATCCCTGTCCAGGATAAACTGAAGTGGAGACAAGCTGGAGGAACAAGGGCAGGCTATGACTGGTCCTGTCACCCGAGGCATATGATAATAGCGGACTGTGAGTCTGTAGAAATAGAGAGATGTTGTCTGCTGTGGTTTGTGTATAAAATGTCCCCTGAAAAGTCTCAACTGATCAGAGGTGGCACTTTTAGAAAGTGAGCAGATCATGAGGGCACTAATTTGTTTTCTTTTTTTTTTTTATTAGTACACATTTGCCATACATAATAATCAGATTTATTATGGAGGATTTGTATTGGTACACAAATGAAGGCTCTCACTTCATTGGTGGATTAGTTCATTGATGGTTTCAAAATTTGGTGGGATTCGTGGGAATGATGGAAACTCAGGAGGTTGAAGGCAATGGTCATGATGGCATAACTTTAGGAACTGCAACTTGTCTTTGCCCTTTCCTCTGGAGCTCTTTCCCCCTCTCTCTGTCTGGTTTCTGACTACCATGAGGTCAGCAGCTTTCCTCTGGAATGCTCTTCTGCTGTGATGTTTCTGCCTTGCCAGGGGCCTAGAGTCAGCTGACCATGGACTGAAACCTTTGAAATCAAGAGCCAAATGAAACCTTTTTTTTCCTTTACGTTGTTTTTACCAGGTATTTTGTCACAGTAATTAATGAAAGTGAACACCTTGCCCAAGGGAATTGGAAAGTACTAACCATAATGCCTTGAAAGAGGAAGAATTAAATGTATCAGTCATGTTTTTGAGTTGGGGGAAAATATTGGTGGCCTTTGTAGTAGGTGGAGAGGTTGGACATCATGGCACTTGAAAAAAACAGCTTTCAGCTTGCTAGGTTTAGGAATAAAAGAAACACAACATTAAGTCGATGCTGTAAAACAAGGGAGCAGGTGTAGCTGAACATCAGGAAGTGTGTGTGAGTATCAGCATGAGCTTACCAGCTTGACAGTAGGTTAGTTGCTGAGGCTAGGTATTCCTTGAGAATAGCAAAAATTATGATGTGTTTTCTCAACCTTCAGCACTTAGCACACTATCTGAGGCACTGTTAGCACTCAACAGATGTTCGTTTGTTGATGAGCAGAAAGGAACAGATTGGTTCAGCAACTGAAACCTGAAACAGCAGGAGTGCAATCATTGCAAAGCCCTGGCAAGCCAAGAGGGGTGGGAATGAGCTGTCCCGTGACTTGGCATGGACAGTCATGGGAAAAGCTCCCCGGAGGAAAGGGTGTCTTGATTTTGACATGCTGTGACAGGAATAACACCAATTCCGTGCATCCATTTAGTACTTTATAGGGCTGGTCACATTTCACTGCCACAGTAAGTCAGGGCAGGCTGCAGTACACTGGCCATTTGCAGATTAGCCAACTGCTGCTCCTGAAGGAGACCTGCCAGGGTCTCTGTGAGTCAGTGGCAGAGCTGAGTCTCGAACCTTGGCCAGTTGACTTCAAGATCAGTGTCTTTCAAACATACTACAATGTGGACTATTTGTAGTTATTTCTCTGCTCCAGATTATTGGAAAACCTCCAGGTTTCATATAGATTATTTTATTGCACTTATTTGCATTTTTTTTCCTGCTGTGGATATCACATTGTGCCAGCATAAATTAAAGACAAACTCAAGAACGCTACCATAAATGGTGTAGAGAGGCTGAGAGAGGCAGCAAAGAAGATAATTAATTTTCTAGTAGCTCATCCCTTCAGGGATACACATTTGAAATGTTCCTGCTTTATCCTATGTAAGTACTGAAAACCCTGGCCCCTTTGAGGGCCAGGATCTAATTGTCATTCTAATCATTACTAACTCTTCAGCCTTCTAAAAGTACTCAGAGATCTCTGTGGTGCTGGGGTTGATGTTTGTTAGGGACAGATAAAAGAGGAAGAGCTGGTCTATCTTTGTTTCTTGAATGCTGATATTCTCCACCTGCTCTCTGAGCTAGCTTCCATGTCTGTTTACTATAAGGTATTTCATGAAATGAACACCTTTTGCAGAACTCAATTTTATGTAAAGGGTTAGCAATGATGAATTATGTTAAATTTTTGCATAAGAGACTCCACAGCAAGTTTATGCAATTTCTATGTACACAAAAGACTGGTTTCTTTTATCTGGAGTGAGTTCAGGGGGCACTGGTTGTTACACATATTCTGTTTAGTATGTAAACATCAATTTTCCAACCAGCCCGATCTTAGATTATATGAAACACCAGTCAACCTTGGCATTGGAATTAAGTATAAACCTAATCTCAGTTGATGCTTACGTCTACACTACAAAATACACACCATGTTGACATCTTACAAATAAAGAAACTGAGTTCCAAAAAGACTGAAAACATACTCAGACATGATGGAACTGCTAAGAGCTTTAACTTTGCTTCACCATGCTTGCTCTTTTGGGTTAAGCTTTTGTCACTAGGAAAAAGCTATCAAAATATGAGACACTTTACATGTGTTATTTCTTTTGATTATTCTTCACACGAGCCTTCTCATGAGTTCTGGAAGACAGAGCAGAAGGTTACCACTTAACAAGACAAGAAATTGAGGTTAGGGAGTCGGAAGTGATCTGAAGCAGTCAGACTGGTTAAAATGTGGCCAAGTACCTCTCAGGCATCCGTTTCCCTCTACCTCCCACAGTACTGTGTTTCCTGGACCAGTCATATTGGTACCTCGGAGACACACTAATGAAGGTGAGCACTGCCATACATGAGAAAAATACGAAAGAGGAGGGAGAATACCAGGCCACTCTCTGGGCGGGGTGAGGGCGTCTGGGGAGGTTTGCAATGGGAGTGTTTACAGGAGAAGAGGAGGCAGGGCCTCCGTGCAATTCTGGACTATTTTAAAATCTTCCATTTAACAAACCCCTTTTTTTCTGTGATTTCTCTCTGTTTCTCCAAATATTACTCAGTCATTTAAATTAACATGTATAATTATGAGTTTAAAGAAAAGTAACCGGTCAACTTGAAATACATTTAATTAATTCGGTCTTTCTTTTAATTATAACTGCACTTGTTCTTCACAGAGGAGAGTGGCAGAGTGGAGAAGAACATGTCTGGGGTTAAGGAAACTCACTTCAAGGGCTGTGCTCTCCTCCTGAACCCCACAGGCCTCCGTGTACAGGCCCTTCCCTTCCTGGAGGTCTGGTCTGCTCTGACCTGGGATGCAGAACAGAATTTGATGGAATTGATTTCCTTTCCATGTACATATGAATACCGTGATATGTAATATACACATATATACACTCATATAAAAATGTTTGCATTTTGATGTATGATTCTAAAAAGGGTTTTCTAAACTGCAAATTACATATGTGTGCCAATACAGCACACAAGCAAAGGGATCCATAGTGCAAAATAAGTATGAGAATTGAGAATTTCTTCTGGCTTCATTTCCAAGATTTTGAAATGGTAGTTGCAGTGAAGGCATGGGAGTCCTTTCTAGTTATTCCATCTTACCATGATTTTTAATTATAATTTCTCTGGCTGAGTTCTTGGGTAGCCAGGATTCTCTGCACACTGTCTTTTGTACCTTTACCCACTGATAGGAAAGTTGTTTCTAATGTCTTATATTTTCTTTAGTCCTTGGGATTTGGGGTCCACAGTCAGTAATTCGGAGTATGATCCCAGGTGCTCCCTGACATTGGTAATCTCTACTACCCACATCGAACTGTTTTACATGCACATGTATGTGTGTGCATATATTCAGCTATGTCCCCTACCTATTTATCTGCCCTTCCATCCATTCTTTACTGAAGGGTTATGGTAACTGAGGAGGTAACTATAATGTAGATTGAATCAAGAATACCATTGCCTTCGGAATAACCTTTGCACCCAGTAAAGAAAGATACTTTGTGGATCTTCGTTCCTGAGAAAAGTGTCCCCTACAAACTCCCTCCAGGTCTGATCCTCCTCCATGCCATGGGGGTAGAAGGAGGCCCACACATGTACTTCCCAAACAACCCTCTTTCTGTGTTCTCAACTTGTGCTACTCAGCTTGTAGTGTAACTAGAACCGAACTGATGTTTAGCACCGCTGAATCTCCTTGGTTGTGATACCTTCCATAATATGAGTTATAGTTGGAGACGACACAGTCTAAAATACATTTATAAAAATCATGATTTCTCCTTTTAGCAGGCCTCTTCTCCCATTTCATGAGAAGAAGTAGAATATACTGTTCTGCTCTGTTTAGGAGCTAAGACTGTAATACATGCACATTCACACTCACACATTCCCTTACATGCATTCACATACTCCCATGTACAATCTTCACAGGTTCCATGAGTATTTCTCCTGTCCCCTCCGCAATTCCATCCCATCCTCCACTCAATATGGAGGTTCAGCCTCCACCTAAGAGAGAAGCAGAGACACACTCATTTCTCTTATTCAGAATTTATTAACTGTAAAAATTGAAGGAATTGGTTTCTAAAGTTGATGGAGACCAAAACAAAATTTGCTATTGCATAAATTCCTTGTCAGAGCTGAAGATGAGCTGGAGCTGACTGCCCATCTACGTGAATGAGTCCTGGAGTGGAGAATGGGTGAAAGTGTCTTGCAACCAAGGTGGAGAGAGTTTTTGCCATGATCCAAAAAGGTACTGCCAGTTTTGGCACCTGCTTTGGAAATGTATATGGAAACAGGAGCCGGGGAGAGAAGTGGCAGGGCCATGGCTTGTCATCTGCCTTATTTGCAATAGAATTAAATAAACAGAACAGTTGTAATACAGCCTGTTCTCCAAAAAATCACTGATGTGGAGGTGGAGAAGAAAATGAAATGCCTGTTATTTTCTGCTCAATTTTACGTGGTGATCTCAGCTTACTTCCTAAGTAGCTGGTCTACCAATAGTTACAGTAAATAACAAAGATGCTTCCTAACATGTTCCTGTGCTGTGAGCACAGGGGCAATCATATCTTAGAGGGAGGGTAAATTAGTAAATATCCATAAATCCTCAGAGACAGAAGTTCATCATGACCCTCCTGTAGTCGTATTATCCCATATATAGTGTACCAGCATACCCTCAAACCCCATGATCCATAAATTTAGTTAATAATAGTTTAGCACCAGAAATACTGAATCCAGAGTAGTAAGTAATATTTTCATACAGATAGTAAATGTAGACATATTTGAAGAATCTAATTTGCATTCTCTAATCTTGTTTTGAGCTCTTTGTTAGCAAGTTCTAAAATTAAACATTTTATTTTGACCATAATAACTATCTCTTATACTTGTTCCTATTTTGGATTCTTCCAAAGATCAAAAAGTCTCTACCATTTTTTTTCATTAATAATTCTTCTCTATAGGTATAAAAATTGAGGAGCAGTACAAATGGAGTATGGGTGAGATTATCATAAGGAAAACATTCAAGGATTTGTTTTCTGAGTTGTTATGGTTCTCATGCACTGAGCAACTTGTCTGGCAGTCATTTTAAAGGTATTACCCAATTCTGTTTTCTGGTGAACCCCAGGAGGTAGAATTCACTTATCTTAACTCTTGAATGAAGAAACTGAGGTTTAGGAAGACTGAAGATGTTGTTGGGAGTCACCAACTGGAGAGTACTGGCATGGGACTTGAGCTCAACTTCCTGCAGTGAAGGCAGCCTTCAACCCCGTTGTCTCATACCTTTCCCACAAGTGGCTCAGACAGTTGTTTCTGTTCACCCGTTATCTAATATCTCTCAGGTAAGGTTTGCAATCAGAGAAGCTGTTTTGTCTCCTTCATCTATTTTATTATTAAAGGAATTACGGTTCCCTTCTTAGAGTTAATATCAACTTTCAATCTGCAGTCCCAGGTTTTTACCCTAATCTCAAACTCTTACTTCGAACTGTGGCCTGAGCTTTTACATTTAGGCAAAATAAAATCATCATACTGAACTTATCTTTCTTCCTCTAACACCTGCTCTTTCTCTTTTCATTAACATTCCTGTTCATGGGAACACCATCCTTAGGAACAGCCTTGCCTCAAACTATCCTCTCTGTGTTGCTTCTCTGTTAAAGCAGACATTATATCCCATAAAATCACTGGCATCCTCTTTGTTCCCACAACTACTGCCACCCTAGTGCAGAATCTCTTTCCCTATTGGCCTGTCATTTCTATCTCATAAAGGATACCCAATCCTGATCACTCTCTTTCCTTACTCATTTTAACAATGCTCCCTAAGTATTACTGATACATATATCTGATCATGTCACTTCTCTCACTTGTGATATTTGTAAATACTTTTTTATTTTTAACTGATGCATAGTTATTGTTTGTATTTATGGGGTATGGTGTGACATTCCTGTATACATAAACAATGTACAATGATCAAATCAAGGTAACTGGCATATCCACAGCCATTTATTTCTGTGCTTTAGTAACATCAGAATCTTTACTACTAGCTATTCTGAAGTATGCAACTCATTGTTCATGATGATTTTTATAATAAATTTGCAAAATTCAAGTGATCTTCCTAGGTGCTGAACAATTCAGGGCTGTCTCTCCTTTCAGGTTTAGCTCCTATTTCTCCATTTTTGCATTCTTGTCCACCTCCTCATCTCCAGACTCTTGCACTTGTCCATTTTTCACATGATTTATCTGCTTTCAATATTCTTCGCTGTGGATTTCCAAATCCTGCAGAAAAGTCTGCTGCCCAGGAGATCTTTGCATCAGGGGCAAGTGGTCTGTATTTGCACTTACAATGTGATAGCTGTCAGCCAAACAGAAGGATTGGGGAAGTGGAGATATAGCTAGTGCAAATAAGGGACTGAATTTTGACTTTATTTAATTTTAATTAACTAGTGACTATCACATTGCAGAACACCATCCAACAGCTGCTAAGTCTCCAAAACCAGAGTTTTTTTTTAAATTCCAATTATCACTTTATCTGTACTACCTTACTTTTTTTTTTAGTTTGTTTTGTTTTGTTTTTGCAAATTTTGATTATTAGTAAATTTCACTCTCTTTTCCGTCTGAATTGTGAATTTATTTGTAGGTAAGAGTCAGAAATAGTGTAGTTTTTCATATAGGCACAACATCCTGAATTAGCATGGCCACATAGGTAATTCTTTGACATTGACGTATGTTAAATTTTATCAATCTGTAACAATAAATACAGGATATTATAATACATTTTATTAACATTTTATACAAAATTGAGAAAAATGTCAACTGCTCTTATGAAAAAATAAGCATCTCAAAGTGAGACTTTACTGGAATAGGCACTGGAGATCATTGGAGACCACACCACAAAAAGCAACATATACCTGCAGTTTATTCACTTCGATTTCCTGTGCATAGGACAGACTACTGTAAACTATAAGGATCAAAAATTTAACTGTTGAATAAAAAAGTTCTTAATGAAGCCTGTAAAAAGATTTCATAATTTATAGCTTTGGCGCCAATTTCTGAATGTTGGAAATCACCCCAAACAAGGGCCCTGTGGCAGCCCTGGCAGGCAGAGCTGGGAAAGGGCAAGCCCAGCCCTCTGCAATCAACCTAATGGGTTGGATTATGTGCTCCGATTGGCCAGCAAGCTGGCATTAATGACCAGTTAGCAACTGTGTTCAGGTCAATTAATTTATATTTGTATTTTGCAAACTAAAAGTTGCTCTGTTAGATTATTGATTCTTTGTCCCTGTATTCAATTTGTTTTTAATTGCACCATTGCTGGGCCAAGCCCTCCCTCCTGGCAAGCTGGCAATAAATCTGCCACCATCTCAACAATCAACAATAAATGTGTCTCTTCATGTCATTATTCATATGTGTCTTGGATTGGTTCATTACCACGGTTAACAGTTTATACGAGCTGGATGAAGCACCACCAGGAGGATTTCTTTTCCCAAGGGCTATTTTGTCATGAAGGGATTGATGTCCTCAGGCCTGTGTGGGACTAAGAAAAGGGGTCTGGGATTTAATTTAGTGTAGCTGGAATTCAAGCTACCTAATCCTCTTTTTATCATAAACAGCTTTAGAAGAAGATATTGTTGAAATAGAGATTTTTGCCTCTCTTCAATTTCTGCTTTCTTCTCTCCATTCTCCATTCTATCTTCCTAATTCCTGCTTCATTTTGGTTTGAATGGGTTTTTCCCTCTCAGAAACAACATAGCAGCCACCCGAGTGATCTATAGTTCCAGGGTAAGTGAGCCATGCATGCCCAGGGAGTTGGAATATTATCTGGGGATTTTTGTTAGTTGAAAGTAGGGGAGAGTTCCCCACACTTAATGTGTGAATGGTGATTAAAACAGTTGCAGGAATACTGCATCCACGATGCCACCTAAACTGAGGGCAGGGCCAGAAGACAATAAGCTCTATCCAATAGTAGAGATGATGATCAATTATAGAATTGATATTGGTTCTTTTAGTTCTTAGAATTTTTAGGGTGAAGCACATATTTTAAATGAATTTATGGGTTGGTGGAAGGAATTCTCTGTGTGCCAAAATATAAATGGTAAATAGGACCAAAAGTCTTCTTTGCATAGGGCACCTTGGGCTGATCCGGTGGAACGTGTACTATCTCCAAAGCGCAAGCTGGTGGAGGGCAAAAAGTCTGGTCTTCTTTAGGTGCGATGTTAGCAGTCCATTCTTTGATCCACAATATAGATTTTGTACTTAATGTGCAATTAGCAAGGGACACACAGTTCTTGGCATGTGGCTGTCCATCGCAGGTGGGAGAGTTTGATGCTGGATGTTGCCCTGGATGAAGCCTCAGGGACACAGAAGCAGAGCTTGGGAGGTGGGGAAGAGAGGCTTGGGACTAGAAAATTAAGGAAAGGAGGAGGCAAAGAAAAGAGATGGAAGGGTTGAAAATTTCTGCCCAAGACCCCTGAACCACAAATACAGCATGAGACTGATAAAGAAAGGAGTAGAGGAAAGTGGAGAGTAGTTGAGGAAAGGGAAAGAAGAGACAGGAGTTCGGCCAGTGCGTGGTGTTTGAGGTCACCTTCCTGGACTGGGGCATGAAGCTCATTCTACTCATCAAGAGAAGAAGTAGAGGACTGTGAGCCAAAAAACAAATGCTCACTCCTCATCAAAGATTTCACCAAAGATTGTGTTTTCAGAAACTTCCCTCCACTCTACCAAGAAGACAAAAATTAAGAAATAAAACATTAGAGACCTTCCTATGAATTCATCTGGACAGGTCCGTGATTGTATACCATATGGGATTTCCTTGTTTGGAATGAATTCTTATCCTCTGTGACACCTGAATAAAACAAAATATTCTAGTTCTCAGCTTTAAAGCAGAAAGCCAGCTCTGGTTACTGTGCACACATCCCCAAGGCCCCACCGATGAGAGCGCTGAGTGACAAGCCCCGAGCCCTGGCCATGGCTAATCCAAGCACCAACAACTATTAACAGAATCAGAGGAGGCAAAATAGCTACTCGAGGAATAAAGCTCCTGGGTCCTTGCTTCTGCAACAGCAGGGTGGAAAGTAAGGGGACAGGGAAATCAAAGTTCCTTTAAAAAAAATTATCACACATAGAGGCAAAATGTCCCCACAGCAGGAAAGAAAGTGGAAAACACACCAAATCAATCACCTTAAAAATAAGGCTTAAAATCTTCCACTGCTTAAGATGTAGGTGGGGAGGGAAAAATGGGCCCAACAGTTTGAAAATGTTTTATTAAACTGCATGCTGACTGTCACAGCACATACAAAGAAATGCAATTACAGTCAGACCATTGAAAAGATGCCCAAGGATAGCTCTGAGAAAGCCCAGGGGGCAATCAGTGGGTACGCAGGCCACTTTGAAAGGAAACTCACTTTGAAAAAGTACCGGAAGCGGGAGGAAGCGCATCAGACCCAACAGCCCCCAAACAAGATGTCTTACAGACTCACAGCCTCCAGGAGAGGCAATAGAAACTGCAGGTGGGGAGAAGAGGCTGACCTGAGAGGCCCTCAAATTAGACAATAGTAGCTTCTGACCTAGTCATAGGTGTTTTGTTTTACCCTTATTTCAGCTTCAGTGTTCCAGGCCTTTGTTTTTGGCTAACATGTTCGCAAGGAAGTCACCTGTTTAGGAGTTGATGTGGTTTGAGCATCGTTCTGGGTGCATTCTGAGCATGGCAGCCTGGGTGTCTCTCCACTAGCTATTCTCTGGGTCATGCCTGCCAATTATGAGTTGGCAAAGACCATGCCCTTGGGAGTCTGCATGGCACCAACCCCTGAATAAATAGCTTAGCTTGTCATTGTGTTAGAAGATGAGGAGAAAACAGTGGTCATGTCAGGCAGACAGTGTTCTCTTCAGAGTCTTCCCTTGTGGTGTAGTTTATCCTGCTAGTCACAGGAGGTGTGCACAGGGTGATGGTGACAGTGCTGTAGTTTGGACCTTTAGTGGTCTCCCCAGGGTCCATCAGGCTTAGTGCCCAGCATGGAGCCATCGTAAGCTGGTGGGGACTCTAAGAGAGGGCGTAGTACAAGATTTGTGTCACTGGGGGAGCATCCTCAAAGCAGACTGTAGGGTCCAAGATCTTCCTCTTGGATTCCTAGCAAGGAAGGGAGTACTTCCTCTCTACCACCTGCTTCCCCCGTGATATGCTGTTTCACCATGGGCCAAAACAACAGGGCCATTCCAGCCTCCCTCAGATGTTCAAAGTAGTGAAGTGCCATAACCCTTTGTTCTTTGTAAGCTCATTATCTTGGATATTCCTTCTACTGACAAAAAGCTGAGTAACACAAGCCACTACCCTCTTCCCTCATTTAGGGAACCTCATAATGCCCGGTTCCTGCCTTTCCAATTCAAGGCCTTCCCTTGTCAATACCTGGGGTTGATGTTTGTGTCAGCCTTCTTTGTTCCAGACTCCTGGGGATGTCTCTATCAAAGGATGCTGTGACCACTGTGATATAGGGTGACTGTCCCACCCCCTGGGAAGAGAGGAGCAGAATCATTACTACTATGTAGACAAAACTGTTGACTGCTACTATATGACTTAAGGCTGACATGAATTAGATGCTCCAAAATGCTTATTAAATGTGTCTGGTGCATCACTAGTAATCAATAAATATTTAATGATGAGCGAGATGAAAATATTCAGTTGAAGTGAACTGAAGCAAATTGATTTAGGCATATGTGTGCTTGCAAAAATAATCTACAAACCACATACTATGTAGATGTTTCTGTAGTTTGCAGCTGGTGTTAGCTACCAGTCCTTCCTCAGTGAGCCATAAATTCTTTTCATTTGTTTTTACTTGACATGCAATAATTGCACATACTTTTGGGGAACAATGTGTGTTTCAACATATGCATGCATTATGTAATGATCAAATTCAAGCAATGAGTATATCTTTCACCTAATATGCTTGTGATCTCTTTTTGGTGAAAGCACTCAAAAACCTCTCTTCCAGCTATTTTGAGATATATGGCACATTAGTCTTAACTATCGACACTACTAGATAGCTGAGCACCAGGATTTATTCCTGCTATGCCACCATAATGTTGTGCCTATCGGCCAACTCTCCCTGCCTTCGACTGCCCTGCCAAATCTTTTATAACCATTCTTCTGCTCTCAACTTCCTTGAGATCAACTTTTCAGAATTTTACCTGTGAGGAAGGTCATACAGTATTCGTCTCCCTGTCTGGTTTATTATTTATTTTTTTAAAATACAATTCTTGAAGTTCTTTATCTGATTCTGGGGCTTCTGATCCTTTCCTCCTTCCTGCCAAGCCAACTACCAGTATTTAAAGCCCCACCCACTTGGTTCATTGGTTTTTCCTGGAGATGGAGGTTTTCAGTATGTCTTCAATGCTTCAATGCTTCAGTACTCCGGGATGGAGAGACAGAGAGAGAGAGAGAGAGAGAGAGAGAGAGAGAGAGAGAGAGGAGAGAGAGAGAGAGAATCCTGGTCCAAAGTCTGTGCGGCACTTGGGAAGGCAACTTTGTCAGAGTAAAAGGGTTCTTCTGAGGTTTAGCAGAAATATCAGCTACAAAATGCCTATTGTGGCTGCAGCAAGAGTGGTTTTATAGACTTCTCTGACTTTAGCAGGGGAAAAACAATTTCTGGGTGTAATACAATCAGGACCATGCTCCCATTTTCCTCAGAAACTATTGCCTTACAGTGATTTTCTGTCTTTGGTGAGTAAATGCTCCCCAGGCCACAGCTACTATGGATAAAAGCAGTGGCAGGGCTTCCTTAATAGAGTTTT
>RJWM01013966.1:0-51862 GCA_004363535.1 Dasyprocta punctata | reverse complement strand
AGAAAAATAGAAATAATGAAAGCGATCTAATCTCTTTTTCTGGCCCCTCCAGCCTCTGTGTATCCTCTGTCATTGCTCTTCTGAAAGTCTTAGGTTGCTCCCCCATCCACACAGCACACAGCACCCAGCACCCTAGATCCCCTCCCTGCCCTATTCCCAAACTGATACGTACCCCTATTCTGGTTTAAGCTGTTAAGGTATCATTAACTAAGCATAAAGTCAACTATGACACCAATGAAATGCTTCCTGGTGCTTATCCTTTGAATTACTTAGAAGGTATAAGCCTGATGCAAGGGGAGGCTGAGAATCCCCCAGCTCAGGCTGTATGGAGCATGGGAAAGCCACTGATGGAGAAGCAATGCTGAAGCCCTCAGCATGTGGCAGGCCTCGAAGGCTGGTTTCTGTACTTACTCTAGCCCGGCCTGCCCAGTAGGACACTGGGGTACAGGTGGGCTCTCTGGGGCCCTGGTTGGAGAATGAGAGGAAGAGATGGTAACTGTGGTGCCAGCTCTACACCAAAACCCACTTGCACCCACACAGAGCTGGGCAATGATAACAGGGTTCCTTCCCAAGCATGGGGTGGGAAGGGAAGTAGGACATGGAAACCAGAAGTGGAGGCAAGAGACTGACATGAAGCAGGGCAGGACAATGTAGAGGCAAAGAGCAGAACAAGAGTAGCAGAGAAACATACAGAGAGGGAGGAAGGAGACAGGTCACAAGAGGCAAAAAGAGGTGGAAGGTCAGGAGATAAAAGAGCAGCTGCAGGAGGAGGGGTCCAGACAGAGCTGAACCCCACCACCCAGCAGTCACTTACCAAACGGGAGCAGTTTGGTGAAGTCTGGAAGGAAAGAGAGAGAGCACGCGTTTGGGCAGAGGAGGCCGAGGGCCCGTGAAAGGGCACAAAGTGAAGGGACAGTTGGAGACAAGATTCTGGGGGCTGCCTTCCTACTTACTTGTAGATGCTCCTTTCACCAGGGCTGTCGATGGAGGGAGCCAAGGAAATGGTAGGAAAGAGGTTCGCGGAGGTATAGGGGCCACAGGCTAAGCCTGCTGGGTTGGAGACAGGACTTGGCAGGGCAAGGCCAGTGGAGGAGGTGGGGCCTGTGGGGCTGGAGGCAGGGTCTGTCAGCAGACAGAGCCACACCCAGCAGATACACCACTCCCCATCTACCCAGGTTGGTACTGACCCAGGTTCTGGGGCACGCACAAGGTAGCCCCCACCCTCCAGAGACCGGCGGCTCCTCTTGCCCTCTTCTGAAGAGGGCTTTCTTCGCTCTCGCCGACCACCCGCAGCTGCAGCAGCTGCAGCTTCCTCCATGTCTCCATCCTCCAATCGCAGGGCGCTCTGGCAGAAGTGGGCCAGGGTGTGAGTTCCTGAATTAGATGGGTGGGGTCATGGGGAGCTGCACCTCTCCCCTTCATCCTCCTACTTCCAGCCCACCTCGTAGAGCATAAGCTGTGCGCGCAGGTCCACGTCAGTGCCAGGGGTGCCCAGGTGGCGCTGGACCAGTGCCTCCATGCCCTGCTGCTCCAGTGCATCTGTCACATCATAGAAGGAATCCTGGTCCGGGAGCACCGCCAGCGTCTACAATGCGGGGATAGGAAGCCAGGGCTGAGGCTGGTGGCAACCACAGGTCAGGAGCCCTACCCACCCATAGTTTGCACCTAGTCCCCACCCACACCTTGTTGATGAGGGTGACAGTGTACACCAATAGCTCTGCATCAGCACCATTCTTCTCCTCTAGGATGGATATTAGATTGGCCCAGGGGAGAGCACCTGCCACACAGAAAGAGGAACAATCATCATGGGGCAGGTAGGAGAGAGGGCTCTGAGTGGCGGGGAGGGACAGAAAGGTTCTGACCCGTGGTGCTGGCCACAGAGTTCACTGCCTGGATGAAAAGTGGTGCGTTGCTCTCAGAATATTCCACAAACACCAGCAGCAGCTTCAGAGCTGTCTTCACCACCAAGCGGGACTGGGGGGAAATGTCATATATGAGTGGGATTCGGGCCAGACACACATCAGTTCCTGCCAAAGAGGGGGAAGGTCTCCTGGGGTTGGACCCAGAAAGAAGTCTAGGCAGAAAGATCTTGGCTCCAAATCCTTTAGGTTTACAGGGGCTTCAAACTTCCTCCATTCTAGCCCACTTTGTAGAAGAGGGAACTTAGGACTAGAGGGAAGCAATAGGAAAAGGATGCATGGTCACTTACCAGGCTGGCACACAGTGTATACAGCCACTGCACTGTTTCACTGTGGGCCACCACCCCCAGCATCCCGTCCACAAAAAGCATCAGCTGGCCCAGGGCTGGGGACACAGAAATGGGAAGAGGTTGGAGGGGCGGTTATAGGAATAGAGCTCATGGGGGAGGAGTGGGGCTGACCTCGAAGAATGTAGCTCTGGTAGTTGTGATCCGCTGCAGCACCCACACGGATCAGGCAGTTCAGCCCCTCTGAGTGCACAAATTCAGGCACCAAGTCCTTGTCTTCCTGGAGGCACCAGGGGAAGTTTAGGGAGGCTCAGGCTGGACACCCACCCTCAGCCACTTCCGGGCCTCACCTGGAAGATCTGCTTCAGTGAGAAGAGAGAGCGACGGAGTTCAGGACCACTGGAGCCATACAACTTTTCTGCAAGGAGTAGGTAGGCATGAAACCCACACAGGGACACAGACGGTCTTCCTCTACTAGAACACAACCATCATCTACCACTGAAGAAATTTTTGGAATTCACCAACTCTGCAGTCTTCCATTCCCTGTCCATGCACTCTCTGTTATGACTACCACTGCAGTCTAGCCCGGAAGGGTAGGAGAGTACATCCCGTTGCCATTGTATTCCATCCAGTCCACTCACAGGCCAGAAAGAAACTGGGCCAGTTGGGCTATTTGGAGAGGATAGGGAAGGAGTGCTGGACACTGATTCCTTACATACTCACCCAAGATAGCGTTGACCCTCACGGAAAGCTGGGTCCGCAGGATCAATGTAGGCTTCCGCCCTTTGCTGGAATCAAGAAGCCTCATCAGCCATTCCCAGCCCATTCCTCAGGTCCTGCCCCCCGGAGTGAAGGCAATCAAACATCTCTACCTGCCAACCCTGCCCAGCTCTTTCCTTCCCAACTACCACTCCAAGGCTCAAGGGTGGAAAGACAGGAGGGTATGTGCAAACACAGGTATCTCAGGTATGTGGCAGAGCCCCCCTCCGACCCTGGATAGCAGGTAACACTGGTCAGGCTTTGGGATTCCCCTGGCATAGTTCCCTGGGGCTGTAGGAGGTGATCCACGGGCCAGGAAACAGATGGAGTGTCTCAGCTGCTGACACCTGAGCTGGCCCCTACTAGGGACAAGGGTGGGGGCTTGATCCATGCCAGCTCCCTGCAGGGGAGGGGGAAGGGCTCCCTTGCTTCCCTGGCTCTGACCTGATCTCTTCATAGAAGCTCTCCAGCATCTCCCGCTGCTCTTCCAAGGACAACTCCAGATCCAGGTAGTATCCAGAGGGAGACACTTGCAGGGCACAGTCCTCCAGCTGGCGGCAAGGGGAACAGCTCTAAGGGCCTGTGCTACAGTCTGGATGTGCAATGTTTCCAAAGGTCCGTGTAAAGTGGTGGAACCTTTGTGAAGTGGGGCCTTGTAGGTGGCCCTCAGGTATCCTCAAAGGGGATTATGGGACCCCAGCCAGCCCATTCTTTCTCTTTGCTTCCTAGATCATGAGATATAAGCAATTTGCTGTGCCATGCACTCCTACCATGATGTGCCATCCTCATCAGGCGCCCAAAGAAATGGGGCCACCCTTGGCCAGATGTGGTGGCATATTCCTGTAGTCTGGGCACTTATTGGGGCTGAGCAGGAGGATCAAAAGTTTGAGCCCAGCCTGGGCAACTTAGTGAGGCCCTGTCTCAAAATAAAAAGGGGTTTGGGATGTAGCTCTGCGGGAAGGCCCTGGGTTCAATCCCTAGTACCACAAAAAAGAAGGAGGGGAGACTAAAACCTCCGGAACCATAAGCTAAAATAAATTTAACCTTTTTTTTTTTTTCCCCTCCAAGATAAAGTCTTGCAGTGTAGTTCAGGGTGGCCTCAAACTCATTATATAGCCTATGCTAGCCTTGAACTCACAATCCTCTTGCCTCAGCATTCTGAGTGCTGGGATTATGGGTACATATCATTTCTTATCTTTTTTTTTTTTTTGTCTTTTTTGAGACAGGGTCTCACTATGCAGTTCAGGCTGGTCTTGAGTTCACTTTGTAGCCCAGGATGGTCTCAAACTCACAACGATCCTCCTGCCTCAGCTTCCCAAGTGCTGGGCATTTTTTATCTTTTAAAAAATTAATTGCCACAGGTATTTCATTATAGTAGCTCAAAGCTGGCTCATACAATTGGGGCTATGCATGAAGACCTATGACCTCTGGCCTCCTGCTTGGGATGTGGCAGAGAGGCATACAAAGCTCTGCACTGTAGCTATGACTTCCTTCAGCATTTTTCCTTCCTTTTTTTTTTTTTTTTTAAGGCAACTGTTTCTAAAGTGCATACTATGTGCAGAGCCAGTCTGTTTCAGATACCAGTCTTTCTTGCCTATTTTACATGGCATTGCCTCTCCTGGTTAATACCCAACTATTCTTTAGGTTTCAAGTTAGATGAAATTTTTGGCAATTCTTCCTGACCAATGCTTTATGATGCACTATTTGTGGGTTTCCTCTGAGGCCTTTTCCATAGCATTATCATATCCTCAGCTAGTCCCCTTATTAATTGTGTTGTCCAGGTTCTGGCATCCTGCCTATTGGGCTCCCTGTTATATCTGCAGAGCCTTGCACAATACCTGGCACATAATAGTGCTCACTAATGGGCTAATGAATGAAAATGAGAAGGGGTGGAGGGGAAACAGGAGGAAGTTCCTGCTTTTGAGGAAGGTCACAGCTCTGTGGGGTGATAAGGGACAGCCACAAAGCCTTAAAGCCATAGAGAAAGTGTGAAGTCTGCAGTGAGGTGCAAACCCAACTGGGAGAGCTGGGAGTATGTCTGTCTCTGCAAGTAGGATGGTAAGGAACAGGGGCTGGTCCACAGATTCCCCAGTCTCTCCAGACTTCAGAGGCTTTGCCCTCCCCGCAAGGAGACTACAGGGATAGCTGGACCTCCAATTTCAGGGTCTGACTCAGTGTACAATGACACATTGAAACCCATGCCTGTAACAGGAAGGGACACTATGCTCCATCCATGTATCTATTTCCTACACTTCCCTCCCCCAAGCCTGGCTCTTCTCCACCACCACTAGGCAAAACACTTGGCCTCCTGAAAAGTGCCTGTACAGATTGCCTGAGTGAGGTGATTGCAGAGTCTAAGGACAGCACGACTCTCCCAGATGTCTCCCCCGCCCCCCATAGCACAGTGCTGGCATGCAGTGCTATGTGAAGTTCCCTCCACTTGAGTAACCCTGGCCCTTGCAGTGCCAGAATGCGGGGAGAGCCCATCTCTGGTGAGGAAGGGGGTCTTCTGATTGCCATCTCAATGGACAAGTCAACCTCAACATTTATCCTGCTGTTTGGTCAGTGTTGCCCTTCTCTGAACCCCACCTAAAGGCTTCAAGTTGCTTTTGACCTCCTTTGGGGAGTAGGAGCCCAGCTCCTGCCTCTGTTTACCACTCCTGCTCTGGCCTTAGAGCCTGACCTGGCTCCTTCCTGGCATTTAGCCTGTGGGGCCACTGCTGGGTGACCCCCCCTCTTTCCTGGGACATAGGACAAACACTTCAGCCTGTTTTCTGTCCCACTTCCTGCCTGGCTGCTTGCCCTTCCCTGGGTGCCTTGGGCAGGCCTGACTTATTTTCTCTCCCTGGGAGCAGAGTCATCTTCTCCAGGGCTTACTGGGGACAGGCCTGAGAGGGGGCACCGAGGCACCAGACATCTTTCTCAGGGCCAGATCAGCTGAGCACAACTTTACATTCCTCCTGATCCTTCTTCCTACATAGTAACTCAGCAGTTTAAACACCCCACTCCCATTCTGGTCCAGCTGCCTCTCCCAGCACTTTGGTTTCCTTGTGGAATATACCTGTCCCACCACCATGGCCCCTCTCAGATACCCCCCAGATCACTCACATATACAACAACTCATTCATTCAAACACTCATGAATCAGGCTAGTTTTAGGTGCAGAGGACATAGCAGGAACCTGCCATTGTTTCAACCTTACCCTCCTTCCAGCCCAGGAAACAGATTTGACTCGGAAAAAGCTCACAAATAAATGTCGAATCACAACTTTCATGAGAACCAAGAGAGGGAAGGTGCAGACTGCTGTACACACTGTAAACACCAGAGGCTAATAGTGTGACACCTGATAATCACTCACACACTCAGGTATACGGCCAGGTATAGCTGTGTACAGGGCAAAGGAACATATTCACAGAGAGGTTCGGCCCACAATGCTGTCCTCCCTCCTGCATGTACACTTGCTTGTTCCAATTCCAGAGGAGAAGACAATGGCCTTCTCTCTCCAGAACACCATTTGGGGCAGGGGCCTGAAGGCTAGATGTCCACCTCCCTTAGCTTCCTCAGCTAACCTGGTTTAACCCTTTCCCTTCACAGTGATAGATTTGACCTCTTCAGCCACTATACCTGTCCAAGCCTGCCAGGGCTACACTTCCGGGAAGGAGGTCTAAGGCTACCTCCAGGAATGTGTGCCCCCAGCTGTCCATTCTGGGTGGAGATGGTAGGTAGTGGGCTAGGGTCAGGCAGGCAATAAAGAGGGAAGACTTCCTGCCAGCAGGATGGTACTTATCTCTCACACCCTTAGTCCCTTTCTGGGGTCACCATTCTGAGAACCAAACCTCTGGGCCTTGTTTCTCACACCCTGGGGCTGGGCCAGGCCTGAGCAAGGCCAAATCCTGGTCCCTAATGACAGTTCCTGGGGTCAGCACAAAGTATGGGCTCACTTCTGACTCTTGTCTTCTTCACTTCACTGATCTCTTATCTTGGGATAGAGTCCAACCCCCATTCTTCCCAGGCTTTGTTCCACGTTTTAGCCTTCATTCCACTTTACTCTCCAGGCTCAGGTTTTTCTGGCAGGCTAAACCCACTGATCACACTTAATTTGTTATTATTATTATTATTTTCTTTTTGTGGTACTGGGAATGAAACCCAGGGCTGTGTACATGCTAGGCAAGTGCTCTATCAGTGAGCTACACCCCAGGTTCCCATTTGCATGTATTTTTGTTGTTGTGATGCTGGGGATTAAACACAGGACCTTCACACTGAATTACATCCCCAACCCCTTCTTACTATTTATTTTGAATCCAGATCTTGCTAAGCTGCAGAGTTACTCTAGTCAGGGCTCAAACTTGTGATCCTTTTGCTCAGCTTCCCAGAGTGCTAGGATTACTTTATACATGGTTTTATAAGCAGGGTCAAGCTTAGAGAACCATGGATTTTACTCTTTAATATTTTTTATAACAGTATAATCAGGTAGGAATGAGCACTCAGGGACAGGGTACAAGGAAGATGGAAGGTGAGGTCAGAATTACATGCCAAAAGACCCTGTTCTAGGAAATAATTGGTTCACTGCCTCTTTCTACTCCTTCCCTATAAACACAAGACCCTGTACTCTGAAGATACCCGCTTCCCTATTATCATGGGTCTCCAGCTAGACTGTGACTTCCTGGATGAGATGACATGGATGGGCCTTGTTATGCCTCCTCTGTGCTAGATACCAGGCTGCTTATTTCTTGATTCTCCTGCTAATTTTTTTTACAGGTGAGGAAATCAAGACTCAGAAATTCAGTAAATTGCTCCAGGCTACACAGCTACCTGACCCAGATCATGGGTAGATGAGTCTTGGAAGTGCCCCAGGGAACCCTGAAGGGAAGGTAGAATGAGAGTTGGAGACTGCCTCTTCAGCTTCCTGGACTCTGCAAATACCCCAAACTGGTCCTCCCAGTTCCAGCAAGGGAAACACAAATGAACACACAACATACAGGCTAGGGTAACACTGCCACAGACCTGGGTCCTAAGGTCCCTCCCCAGGCTACAGCCTAGCTTCTCTAGCCAGAAAGACCAGTAAATGGAACATGTGGGCTTCAGAGAAAGCAACTCATGCCCATACCCCAATCTTCCACAGTCTTCCAAAGAGATGCCTATAGCAGGGACTAAAGAGTTCAGTTCATCACCAGAGACTCTGCTTAAGAATCCCCAGGACACTTTCAGTTGATTTCTATCTTAGCAGGTCAGATTTCACACTTCCACCCTCTTCCCATGAGGGCTCCAAAAGAATAAACAGAGGCTGGAGTAGGTGGCTTGGAATCCAGTCAGGCCAGCATCTTCTGTCTTACTCTGATCTCTAGCCACCATTGTCTGGGGAAACAAAGTTGCTGGTAATGACCAGATTTCTAGGACTGGCCTTGTTTCTAGGAAGAGGAGATTCCTTCAGCCTTTGCAGGAAAGTCAGAGAAGCACCCCAGGTCCCTTTTCCCAGAGCCAGTAGAAGTCAGAGTTATCCAAATGTGGTTAGACCTTTGGGTCTCAGAGAAAGCTCCCAAGTCCCTTCCCAGAGAAGAAAGTGAGACTGGGTACCTCTGGTTTAGGAGATAAGATGCCAGAAGACCAATTCTCCCTTGGGTTAGGGGCAAGTCCTTGGGCTTGAAGATAAGATGACAGAGGGCCAATTCTCCTTTGGGGCTGGGATAGGCTTTTGCACAGATGGATGAAAAACACTTCTGAGTTCCTCTGGGGACACAAGGCCTGACCCAAGGCACTGCTAGTCTCCCCCCACCAATAAAGTGAGGAGATGAGTCAGAGGCTGTGGCCAGGAGCTTCCTCCTAGACTCAGAGGAAATGAGCAAGGCTTTCTCAGACCTTTAAGCTCTGAACGGTTTGATGGGAGCCCCCAAGGGAAATCTAAGACCAATGCGGTGTGGGGGTGGAACCCCAGAGAGAGAGGCCCAGTCTCTATACACACCCAGGAAGGGTACAGAGATGATAGAGGCCAATGCTCAGGGTGAGAGGGTAGAAGTAATTTAACAGTCTCCTGTCATCTCCTGGACAACTGTACATAGGATTAAGTAGTAGAAAGAGAACCTTTCCCTCTTAATTCTGCCTTACAATCTGGGATGGGGATACCTGGGTCTGGGGGCCATCTCTCTCTTCTAGAAGGCTAGAAAGGCAGACCTGAGTCATGTCTGAGCCTCTGGGGCATCTACTCACAGGATGAGGGGAGGAACCAGCTGTTGACATTTCCTGAAGAGAAGCCCTGCTCCCGCCTCCCTTAGCTCTCTGATGTCTCTTTCTCTGCCCTATTCTCAGTCCTTCTTCCTCCAGCCTTCTATTCTGGGCCTGTGGTCACGGTTTATATTTGGGATAAGTACATCATGGTGCATCTGATCATTCCTGGAAAAGTTGCCAGCACCAGGGAGTCCTGACTCCAGGCACTGTTGTAACTTAGTGTGCCCATCCAGTCCCCAAATCTTCTCAAAGGGGGAAAGGGACAGTCCTCAGGTACTTCAGGTGGGAGATCATGAAAAAGGACAGACAAGGACACCCTGAGTTGGGAACGGGTGACTTACATTTTCTATGGAGCTCAGTGGTGTCCTTGGCTAGGGAACAGAGGACGGGTACCTGGTAAGGTGGGGAACTGCCCCCCTGTCCCTTTTTGTGGTGCTGGGAATCCAACTCAGGGCCTTGTGCATGCTAATCACATGTAGGAGATGAGTTTCTAAATGAGAAGGGATGATTCCCAGCCTCCTTTGGCTGAACTCCCAGACTTGTCCTCAGATGTGAAGAAGGGCATTGGGTCTTGTCCTACACTGGGGAAATAGGAATGTTATTGTCCCTTTCCTGCTCCATCCTTATTTCTGAACCAGGAATTCCTGGAGCCAACAGTCTCAGTTCAGCACCCTTTTCTCCCTGTTCTGAATGCCGGTGGCCTCTGGCTGGACACACTTCTTTGAGGTACACTTCAATTTGTCCTCTGAATCTCGAAGGACAAGAAGGGGCTGCATCAAAACAACAGAGGTGGGCATCGTGCTGCCTTTCCAGTTGTGGCCTTGAAGCTGTACTCCCCAAGCCAGCAGTCCCCCCACCCCTCCCGTCTGCACCCGGAGGCAGAGGCGGGGCAGCTCAAGGAATGCAGGCTGGGGGCCTGGCGCCCGGGGCACATTCCAAGGGAGACCCCGGGCCTAAGGGGCATGTTTGCGAAACTCAGCGCACAGCTGAGGCAGCCCCACCGCATCTCTCCTCTTTCCCACTACTCCGGGCACACTGGCTGGCTGAGAATCCTGAGGAGTGGTAGTGCGCCTCCCAGAGTCCCGGCCCGGAAACAGAACGCCGGAAAGGGCTGCCTGCGGGGGGCTGAGCGCCGCAAGCCGGAGGAAAGGAGGGAAGGTCGGACCGGCCATCTGGAAAAGGGCCTCTCCCGCGCAGTGCAAAGTCGGCCTTGGGACAGGGACAAACTAGGGCAGGCCGGCGATTTAAAATTAGCCGGGCCTGCCCCCTCCCTTCCAGGCGCTGGCCTTCTGTTGCGGGTTGCGGGGGTAGGGATGGTGACTCAAAGGGCTTTTCCGCCGGTGCAGCCACTCGCGCTCCGCATAGCCCAGGCTCTGCCGCTCCCCTGGGACTCCCCTCACCCCATGCAATCCCTTCTTGACCAGTCCTCCCAGCCTGAGCCCACAACTGCAACGGAGAGATTCGGTCCCACAGGTCCTAACCCAGCCTCCAGACACGGCCCAGCCCAAGCCACCTTCAGAGGCCCGCCCCGGGTCCGCCTCTCCTTGTAGTCCCACCTCCACCTCACCTGAAGCTGGTGGAAACTACTCCCTCCCCAGCTCCGCCCCCTAGGTCCGAAGGAGTCTGAACTACTCCGGTGACCGCGCCTGAGGCAGCCACCGTGGCAGAGGGCAGCGAGAGGACCCCGGGCACCTCTTCAGAAGACCTCACTCTGAGGGAGCAGTGAGGGTGGCGCAGACCACCAGCTCCCATCTCTTCTCTTAAAGATCCCAACTTGAGAGCCCCAGCCCCAGCAGGTGGAGCAGCGAGGACCCTGGAACTCCAGCCCAAGCCTTTTCCAGAATACAGGACCCGCTCCTGCTTCTCCCTGAGAGGCGCCTCCCACCGGCTTTCTCGGCGCAAACCCTGAACCTTAATCACCTCAACCTTTCTCCATCACCCTCACCTTGAGTGGCGCCCCCAACAGGCGGTGCAGCGCAGCTATCTGCGTGCTCAGAGGCAGCGCTCCGTCCAGGGTACAGGTGGGGGCCCGGCGCGGCTCCGGGAAGTTGGCACATGCAAATGGGTCGGTGTCTTCCAGGTACTGCACCCTTACAGTCACCACTGATACCGGCTCCCCGTCCCCGCGGTCTTCCCCGCCCGCCATGGCTCGGCCACCGGTTCACACCGTGCGCCTCAGTCTCTGCCAGGGGGCAGCTTCGCCTCGACTGGCTCTGCTGTTTGGGCCGGGCTGGACCGGACGCTGTCGGAGGGGCGGAGCCAGACAGGCGGGGCCGAGGAAGGGGGTGGGGCCAAGACAAGGCCCTGAACGCGCGCTAGGGGGTACACGGCCAGGGGCGGGGCTTAGGCCAGCCACTCAGAGAACCGGGCGAGATCCCGTTAGTTTCCCCGCTAGGAGGCGGGAAAACCCGAGCTCGCCCCCGTTCGGAGGGCGCGGGAAGGACCAAGAGGCTTTCTTGGGGTCAGGGGTGAGTGAAGCTGAACTTCGCTACAGAATGTTAGAACCGGCGGAAGTTTCTTCAGACAGTGGCTGGTCCGTTCTGCTTCGTTTAGGCCCTAATTCCTACAGTTTGAGATATCAATGAAATATTTCCATCACTTCGGGAAAACAGTAAGAGGGGGTCCCTTTCAGTTTGGAGCAAAAAGTGAAAATAGATTCCATTGTTATAAGGAGGAACAGAATGAGTTCCTTTGAGTAATGGAAAGGACGGGTAGCTCATTTGTGAAAAAGAATAGGATGAGTCAGTTTGCGGAGAAAGGTAGTACATGTTCCCCTCAATTTGGGAGAAATGGTGCTCCTTAGCTTGATTGAAAAGACAGTCTTTCTTTCTTTGGGGCGAGATAAGACAAATGCCGTAAAGTTGGGTGGATCGCTCTTAATTTACTGGAAATTCCATGAGTTCTCTTCGGTTTTGTAGAAAAGGTTTGTAGTTTCCTGCAGTTTGAGGGAAAAGAAAGGCCTTTCAGTTTGAGAGATAAGAGGAAGTCTTCTTTCCAGCCTGGAGTGAACAGAACCCAGCCCAGGGTTTCTAGGACGCTGAGGGTAACGTCCACAGCTTTCTGGGAGCGCCTAATGCGCATGCGCAATTCTGCTGCGGGGGGGGCGGGGGGCGGGGGGCGGGTAGAAGGGGGTCCTAGGTGGAGGAGCGCAGCGTTAGGTGGCGGCGCACTGGCTCCTGAGGTCTGTCCCAGGCCCGGGTTCTCTGCGGAAAGAGCCGCGCCCTTCCAACAGAGCCTATTCCCCAGGGGCCTCCGCCCCTTCTGCGTAGTGCTGTCCCCGGCGGCTTTCCCCGGAGGGCGGTGGCGGCTTACCTCTCTGAATCCGGGCGACGGGTGGTTTGGGAAAGCGAACTCGAAGGACTAGGTTTCGGGACTCGGGGAAAGACTGGGCTGGGGAATTTCCGCCACTGGGGCTAGTCTAGAGGGGATGGAGGAAGGAATCCAGTCTAAGGGCGTCCGGGTTAGGGTCTCGGAGTCCCGACCTGGCCCAGCGGTATCGGAGTAGGGATTGGGGGGAGCGAGTCCCACGTGCTTGTGACGCGGGGGTGCCCGGTAGGTGGCAGCGGAGGCAGCGGCGACGCGGGGCTGGCGGCCGTGCCGTGCTGGAGAACGGCTAGGCAGGCTGCAGAATGCTGCGCGCCGCACTGCCCCTGCTCATGCTGCCCCTAGCTGGGGCACAGGCGACCGAAGAGCCCACCCAGGAGCCTGGAGCGCCAGGCCAGTCTCCCCCGGGCTTGGCGCTCTTCCGGTGGCAGTGGCACGAGGTGGAGGCCCCCTACCTGGTGGCCCTCTGGATCCTGGTGGCCAGCTTGGCCAAAATAGGTGAGTGCCTGTGTGCTTGCGTGAGCCAGTCTGGGGGCTGGCAGCAGACCTGCCCTCAGTGCTCGGGTCCCCCATCCGGGCCGGCTTCTTGCACAGTGCTGTAACTTAGGCTCTAATTACACAAATGCCTGCTGTCACCCAGTTCCTGCGTCTCCTCTTGTGAGTCTCTCGCCTCACCTTTTCCCCTGTGGGACCTCTGAGAATTTGCCTTCTTGATGGGCTCCCCACTGCACCCCAGCTCCATCTTTGGACTCCTTTGCCCTTTCTGTTTTCCTCTTTCCCTTGCAGTGGGCCCTCCTCATTCCAGCCTGTCCCCACTAATAACCAGCCTCCCAGAGAGCTCTGTCAGAGGTGAGGTGAGGACGTATGGGGACACCTAGGGGATGGTAGTCTCCAGGAACCCAGGCATCCTGACCCTGAGGAATCCACCTTCTTTAGAGACCCGGTCTAAGTGTGTGTTCTCTTGGGATACTAAACTGCCACTTTCTTGCTCACCTGTGCTTCCCACATTAAGATGCCAGCTTTTTGTACCTAGGTGTGGGACCCTCCCCTCTTATGCAAGTTCACATTCTCCTACTTCAAGGCTTAAGAAAAACTTACATTTGGGGCTGGGGATGTAGCTTACTCTCCTAGCATGTGTAGGGCTCTGAGTTTGAGTCTCAGCACTGGGGAGGGGGCACTTTCATTTATTGGTGCTTCACTATGTGCTGCCCACCCTAGGTGCTTTCATGCATCTGACCTCTTTCAGTCCTCATAACATTGAAGGCTGTGTTTCATTCAGGCTTTTTGCTAAATAAAGCTGCTTTTCCTCGCTTCTGCTCCCTCCTGTCTGATCAGCCAGTGGTCCCTCCTCCCACCAGAGACCCTCCTCCTCCCTGTTGTGCAGGCTCTGCTGTGGGGGTGACTAATTATAGCTGAGCGTTGCTACTCACTCCCCATCTATGCTGGCACAGACTGTACTCCAGTCTCACCAATGCAGCCTTCGTGTAGAATCCCACAGTCTAGAATTTGCCCCCTTCTCTTCCAGACACTGATTGGCGGTGGGAGCCTCAGCAGGAACAGAACTTTCCACTGTGCTTTGGCTGCTGGAGATTAATAATGGAAAGTAGGACTTAAAATGCCTTCAGGGAGCCTGATTCCGCCAGAGGACTGGCTTTTCTGATGGGACTTGGGTTGTAGGGCTGGTGCATGCTGAGAAGATGAGAGTGAAATAGGGTCCCTGAAGGAGAGGTGGGGATACCACAGGCAGGGATGAATGTGGAGTATGACTGAGCTCACCCTAGAGGCCTTAGAGTACTGAAAGCAAGGTGGGAAGAGCCTCAGATTTGGAGCTAAGGGTTATTTTTGTTGAGAAGCCTGTGAGTTGTGGGAGAGTTCCTATCTTAGGGTTTATAGTGACAATTATAGTTTCTTCCATATATTATAGTGCTTTTTCTAGTTTGCATGACACCTATGGAGGAAGAGAGCCTCCTTACCAGCCGGAGGAAAAGAAGAGTCCTTAGAGAGGTGGGCAAAGGTAGACAGAATGTTCAGGAACCGCTTCATAGCTTCATTTCTAGGAGGCCCCTCTTTTTTTATTCAACAGATATTTATGTAGCGCTCACTGTGTACCAGGCACTGTTCTAGACCCTTTGAGTACAACTGCTAAGGGAACCTGGGGTTAGATGTGTCCATTTATGGTATGAGGGTCCAAGGGAGATCTGTATTTTAGGGGACAAAGATAGGAGTGACAAGCAGTTGTGCTAGAAACTTCCTCCCCATCATCTTTTCCTAGGGACATAGTTGTTATTATTTCTCTGCAGATTCATATTTAGTTAACATTCATTGAGAACCTACATAGCCTGTCACCATGCTAGGCACATTTGCACACTTTACATCATATTAGTCTCACTCTTTGTGACAGATATTTCCCCCATAATAACAAAAGAAGAAATTGTTTTTTTAGTACCAGGAATTGAACTCAGGACCTTGCGTTTGCCAGGCAGGTGCTTATGCCACTGAGCTATATCCCCGGCCCCGACAAAAGAAGCTGCTCAACTAAATTAAGTAATTTTCCTGAGATCACACAGAGATAAGGTGGGAATAAAATAGAAATCTAACTGCTAAACCTAAAGCTTTTTAAACAACCAATTCCTTTTCATTCCCATATAATGAAAAGTACATTGGGCTGGAAGGCCTACAGTGCGTTTAAAAGGTATAATATTCATTACAATTGGGGAGCCCTAACTATGTTGTATGTGTGATATGATAGCATTTATCATAATAATTTCTTACTATAAAGCAATGTGCTACATGCTTTTAACTACATTATTTAATCCTCACAACAATCCTATGAGATCATTATTATTTTTACTCCCATTTTGCTGAAGAGAAAACTGAAGGTCAGATAGGTAAAATTATTTGCCTCAAGATCATAGAATGAGTTAATGGAAGACTTAGTCCTTGAACCCAAGCAGCCTAACTTCAGAGGATCTGATTCAAGCTTTGTTTTGAATAGGACCTGGTAGCATTCAAATGATGACTAGGGAGAGGAGATCAGAGAAAATAGGTCTCCTGAGGATGAAGGAAGAGAAGGTGGAGAATTTCCAAAAAAGGAAGAAGCAAGTAAAGACCTTGCTGTAGTAGAGTTTGTAGTGCTAGATGTTAGAGATTGTAAAAGTTTTGAGTTTCTTTTTTCCTTTCCTCATCCCAGGGTGAGGAGTTCTGACTTTGGGTAACCTTCTAAGACTGGGAGGTTATGGGTTGATATGTGATCCATAAGCTCATACCTGCTGCCTTCTTCTTACATTGCAGTGTTCCACTTGTCTCGGAAGGTAACATCTCTGGTCCCTGAGAGCTGCCTGCTGATTTTGCTGGGCCTGGTGCTAGGGGGCATTGTTTTAGCTGTGGCCAAGAAAGCTGAGTACCAGCTGGAGCCAGGCACCTTCTTCCTTTTCCTGCTGCCGCCTATCGTGCTGGACTCAGGCTATTTCATGCCTAGTCGGCTGTTCTTTGACAACTTGGGTGCCATCCTCACCTATGCTGTGGTGGGAACACTCTGGAATGCCTTCACAACAGGCGCTGCCCTCTGGGGTCTACGACTGGTTGGACTTGTGGGTAAGTGACCCTGAAACCTGGGCTGGCAAAGAGAGGCTTTCCTGTCTCTTCTCTCCAGCTCTAAAGATTCCATGCTGGCAAGAGGCGTGCTCTGGGAGCGAACTCTGTCTTAGGTTCCTCCCACCTGGAGTTTAAGACAGTGTTCTAAATGGGCCTCAGCCTTCATCTAGCTCTCTGCCAGTCAAGTCTATGCTTCTGCAGCTTGACAGCTGTGCAGAGGCCTGGCTCCCCAACTGTGTGTGGGCTGCCAAGGCTGAAGAGCCTGCATTACCACTCTAGGGTGTCCCTGCCTGTGTTACCACACTGCCATTTGCCACACTCCCTGAGGCACAGCTCTCCATTCCTGCAAAAGCCTATTGTTCTGACTCTGCTCAGGTCATGTCAGGGTATTTTCCTATTTTTTTAAATTATTACTTTAAAATATGTATTATACATCCATAAAATGCCTGAAAGTATAATGGACATTGCCTCCTTCCTTATCTCATTGACTCCTCATAGTAACCTATTGGTATGTAATTTGTCCCATTTAATAAATGAGAAAGTAGAGCCCATTAAGTTTGCTTGATACCAGGTCCAAGGTTGGCCTTCATGTTACTGAGGCTCCTTGCCTTTAGGTCTTCTCCTACTCCCTTCTTTGTTTCCTTACCCAAGAAATCTATTCATTCCTGATTTTGATAATTCAGAGTTCTTCCAAGGTAAAAAGAAGTTTGAAATTTTCAGCTGGGGACTTCTACCTGGTTTTTCTAATATGATAGTGAAATATTTGGGGCAAGGCAAGGGAAGACATCAGATCCTGATCTTAGCAGTAATTCTAATAGTAGGTAATATTTGTTGGGTGCTTACTATGTTTTTTTTTTTTTTTTTTGGGTGTTTTTGAGACAGGGTCTCACTATGCAGTTCAGGCTGACCTTGGGCTCACTTTGTAGCCCAGGCTGGTCTGAAACTTGCAACAATCTTCCTGCTTCAGCCTCCCAAGTGCTGGAATTACAGGAGTGCACCACCATGCCCAGCTCTTACTCTGTATTAAGCACTGTCTAAATAACTTTTGAGGTAGATATTTATTCCCATTTTGTTCATGGAGAAATGGAGGATCACTGAGAATATTTAACATTTTCAAGTCCCTCTTGTGTTTTTTTGTTTTGTTTTTTGAGGCAGGGCTTTACTATATGATTCAGGCTGGCCTTAAACTCACTTTGTAGCCCAGGCTAGCCTTGAACTCGAAGCAATCCTCCTGCCTCAGCCTCCCGAGTGCTGGGATTACAGGCATGTGCCACAGCGCCCAGCTCCCCTCTTTTGTTTTTCATACTTTGTTTAGGTCTTTTACTTCTTCTGAGAGCTGTGTGTGTCACATCCTTTTGACTGAAAATGACAGGTGTGGGAGAAAGTTCTTTTCTGTTATCTTCCTTAATAAAGCCAGTTAGCAGCCAGTTTCCATCTGCTGGTAGCTACTAGTACTGTTGCTACAGTACTAATTACCAGTGCCACCTTAGATTTTCAGCTTACATAGGGCTTTCTTAGCTATCTCCTGGGTTGTTCTTTGCAGTCATCTTGGAAGGTAGTCAGATGAGGAGGCATGGCTAAGAAATCATGTGACAGTGACAACTCCTATGACACAGCTGGTAAGTGATAAAGTCATGCCTCAGGCAAGGGCAGCTTGGTTGAAGTCTCCTGACCTGCAGGCCAATACTCTCCTCATGTTCCTAGTACTGTTTGGGCTTCCTGTTTTATCAGTGGGAGTGGCATCTGGGCTAGTCCCAGAAGTGCCACAAGAAATAGGGTCATCTTCACTAGTTACTGGCCCCTCTTCCATCTCTCCCTCTATAGCCTCTAGGGTACAAGCTGGCCTGCTGGACTTCCTGCTGTTTGGGAGCCTCATCTCAGCAGTGGACCCTGTGGCTGTGCTGGCTGTCTTTGAGGAGGTGCACGTCAACGAGACTCTCTTTATCATCGTCTTCGGCGAGTCCTTGCTCAATGACGCAGTCACTGTGGTGAGAGTGCTCAGCTATTCCCTGACCCCAGGCTACCATGCTCTAACCAGTTATGCATCTAAGCAGCCTCAGACCCTCCTGGTCTCGTAGGGAAGAAGTGGAGTTTTAGCTTCTCGCATCCCAGTAGCCCCAGTCACTGCCTCCCCCTCACTTCTAAGTCTGCTCTTCTCACTTAGGTGCTGTACAAGGTCTGCAACTCCTTTGTGGAGATGGGTTCTGCCAACGTGCGCACCACTGACTACCTGAAGGGAGTCGGTCAGTATTTCCCCCTTTTAGCTGGCATTGGAAGTCTGCCTCCCCCAGGTTGTGAGTCCCACCTTCCTGGCATTAGGACTGAAGAGGCTGTTTGGGTGGAGAAATGGGATGTGAGCAAGGCTTACCCTGGGATCCTGGTTCAGGATCTTAAACCCTGGGGATCAAGATGGGCATCCTTCTCCACTTTCTGCCAGGCAGCAGTATTGTCAGCCCAGGAAGGGTCTGGGCCAGGGTCATGCTGACAACCCCACTCCTCCCCAGCCTCCCTGTTTGTGGTCAGTCTGGGCGGGGCAGCCGTGGGCTTAGTCTTTGCCTTCCTCCTGGCTCTGACCACACGCTTCACCAAGCGGGTCCGCATCATCGAGCCCCTGCTGGTCTTCCTCCTCGCCTACGCAGCATACCTCACTGCTGAAATGGCCTCGCTGTCCGCCATTCTTGCGTGAGTCCTGGGGACCTTGCAGGTAGGCTACTGGGAGGGAGTACTGGAGATGGTTGCCCCTAATGCAGACAAAAACGACCCTAAGGAGTTCGTAGGGTTCCCTGAGCCCTTGTGGGAGTGAGTGCCTCAAGTGTCTCTGGAGGAGACAGTAAACTTCAGGTAATCTAGGAAAACTGGATACCCAGAACTATCCTGGACTCTTGGGAATCCGATCTTCCTCTGCCTGAAGTGTTCTCTGGAATGTGGGCTGAGCTAGAAGTGAACTTCAGGCCAGGCGTGGTGGTTCACGCCTTTAATCCCAGCACTCGGGAGGCTGAGGTAGGAGGAGCGTTGTGAGTTCGAGGCCAGCTTGGGCTACAATGCGAGTGCAAGGCCGGCCTGAGCTACACAGTGCGACCCTGCCTCAAAAAACCAAGGCCGGGAGTTTGGCTCAGTGACTTAAGCGTCTGTCTGGCAGGTGAGAGGTTGTGAGTTCAATCCCCGGTGCCGGAAAAAAAAAAAAAAAAAAAAAGAAGTGAACTTCAGGCCTGGAGACAGTGGTTGTGGTGCCTACAATGTCCAAAAGGTGCTTCAGAGTCTGCTAGTCAGAACATGTTTCTTTCCCTTTCCCCCGCAGGAGGCACAGAATGGGAAGTCTGGAAATTTAGATTCATCCCAAGACCACAACTAACTAGCAGTCTTGAGGCCTCCCTGGGCTTTGGCTCTGAGAGTCTGACACCCTACGATGGGTTGTGCCCCATCCTGAAGCAAGCTCAAACCCCAGGGGCTGAGCCTCCTAGAACCCCTCCTCACTTGCCCTATCTTTTTGTTCCTCCTGTAGGGTAACCATGTGTGGCCTGGGCTGTAAGAAGTATGTGGAGGCCAACATCTCCCATAAGTCACGTACAGCTGTCAAATATACAATGAAGACCCTAGCCAGCTGTGCTGAGACTGTCATCTTTATGCTGCTTGGCATCTCGGCTGTAGATTCATCTAAATGGGCCTGGGACTCCGGGCTGGTGCTGGGCACCCTCATCTTCATCCTGTTCTTCCGAGCCCTTGGTATTGCTAGCACTCTGCTTCCCCACTCTCCTCCCCAGGGCCCCTTTTCTGGCAGCTTATCCCCCAATCTGAGTCTATATCCTTGCCAATTCCTGAAACTCCTTCCCCTTGTTCACCTTTCCCATCTTTTGCCACCTTACCCCAGATACTTGGTGCCATCCACTCCTAGTGTCCTTATTCCCAACGCTTTGCTCCTGCTGGCCTCCCTCCTGCTGTAGGTGTAGTCCTGCAGACATGGGTGCTGAATCAGTTCCGGCTGGTCCCTCTGGACAAGATTGACCAGGTGGTGATGTCCTATGGGGGCCTGCGGGGGGCTGTGGCCTTTGCTCTCGTCATCCTACTGGATAGGACCAAGGTTCCTGCCAAGGACTACTTTGTGGCCACCACTATTGTGGTGGTCTTCTTCACAGTCATTGTGCAGGTGGGAGTGCCTACAAAGCTAGGTGGGGAAAGGGTCCAGCAGGTCCTAGGGATCTTGGCTTTTCCTGTTGGGGGAAGTAGGGGCCTGACTTCCCAGACCTTGAGTGAAATGGGATAGGGGGTCAGAACTGAGGCCTAATTGTGGGGAGGGCAAGAAGAGAGGCTGCAAGGAACTGAATTGGGCAGGGCTGACCTCCTGCCTGTCCATAGGGCTTGACCATCAAACCTCTGGTCAAGTGGCTGAAGGTAAAGAGGAGTGAGCATCACAAACCTACCCTGAACCAGGAGCTGCATGAGCACGTGGGTACCAGCATCCCATCCCTCCACCTGTCCCTCTCTTCCTTCTGCTATTTTGGCAGAGTCCTGATCCAGTCCCCCCTACCCACCCCCTTCTAGACTTTTGACCACATTCTGGCTGCAGTGGAGGACGTTGTGGGGCACCATGGCTACCACTACTGGAGGGACAGGTGAGGGAGCTGCCCTGAGGCTCCTTCAGCAGCAACAGTAGCCCCACCAGTCAGGGCAGCATGGGGGTGTGCCACCCTTCTAAGAAGGGCACGACCAGGTTCAGGCTGAATGACCTCTGCCTGAAGCCTTGTGTGGCATCCCAGTGGTCTCAGGATAAGACAGGTCTCCCCAGTGTGGCCTTCCTGTCCCTGCATTGTCTGGCACCTGCCAGACTGCAGCCCCATTGTGCTCTGCTCTGTCTGCCTACTAACTACTTGACCCTATTTTAGAGCCTCAGGACCCACCATGATCCCTCAGCCTGGCCACTGGGAACAACACTGGACATGTTTTCTCTGATAGAACTCTCCCTCATCACCTTCTCACTTAACTTCTTTTCATTCATGGGCATCAATTCCTTAGGGAGGGCTTCCCTGGCCTCTCTGAGTAGCACAAATCCCTGAATACCCTATAACTATCCTTGGTAGTTTCTTGCCATGGTTACAATTTTCTATTTATTTGTAATAACTGTAATTAAAGTCAGGCTTTCCCCCAATACTATAAACTCCTTAAGAACAGGGACTAGCTTTGAGAGTCTCTCTGGCTAAGACCCACACTGAGAAAGCCAGGTCAGTGCTGGTGATGGGCTTGTCCCATCTAAGGAAGAGCCAGCCAGCCAGACCTTGGAGGTGATACTCAGGGCTGGGCCTGGCATCCTCCATAGGTGGGAGCAATTTGACAAGAAGTACCTGAGTCAGCTGCTGATGAGGCGGTCAGCCTACCGCATCCGGGACCAGATCTGGGATGTGTACTACAGACTCAACATCCGGGATGCCATCAGCTTCGTGGACCAGGTGGGCCAGCGGTGGGCGGGAAGGTGGTCAGCAGAGCAGGAAAGGGACAACAGGTAGGCAGGATTGTAAATAGGGAGTTGGGAATTTCCAGTTGGCTCCATAGGTGGGCGCAGGAACCAGCTTGGTTTGGGGCCCATATTGAAAGTCTGGCAGGTAGTACAGAAAGGTGGGAAACAGCTGGACTCTGCAGTCAGCAGATATGATTCAAGTGTTACCATTTACAGGCTTGTGACCTTGGGTAAATCACTTATATGTGTGAGACTCAGTTTTCTCAGCCATAATAAGAAAGCAGGAATAAGAGTATCTATGTTAGATTTTGTAGATTTAATATGTAAATTATTTTTACAGTATCTAGCACATTAAAAAGAGCAAAATAAGTTACTGTTATTTTTATTGCCCGCTGTCTGCATCATTCTCCATCTGACTGCTATCTGACTTTGGTCTTGACCCCTGCAGGGAGGCCACGTCTTGTCCTCCACAGGCCTCACTCTACCCTCTATGCCCAGCCGCAATTCTATGGCAGAGACATCTGTTACCAACCTGCTGTGAGTTCATTGAGTTCTCTTCCCCCATCCCCAAGCGTCTCTCTACTGGCCCTCTCTCAATCCCTTCTTGGAAAGAGTTGTCAGCAACTTTACTTTTGCCTTTCCCCTGGCCTGTGGCTCCTGCCTCCTCCCCAGCACATGTGTCCCTGCTTCCTGCAGGAGGGAAAGTGGCAGTGGAGCGTGTCTGGATCTGCAGGTGATTGACACAGTACGCAGTGGCCGGGACCGCGAGGATGCTGCGATGCATCATCTGCTCAGTGGAGGCCTCTACAAGCCACGCCGCAGGGTGAGAGCAGTCAGGGCAGAGACCCAAGGGTGGTGGGGGGCAGTTTGGGGAGGTGTGATTGGAGGCACAAGAGGTGGTTGGTGCCAGCTGTGGCCAACTATAGATGCCTGGCTGAAGAGTGCAGGTTTTCATCCTGTGGGCAGTAAGAAATCTTTGTGTTTTGTTTTGTTGGAGGAAGGGCTGGCCTTCTGTAGTAGCAGGGAGCACATCATACAGTATGAGTTAAGAGGTGGAAGGAAACACTGAGTATTAGAGCTGGGTGAGGGAGAGAAGCACACAGGATGGGGGTGAGGGGGGTGTTGGCCCTGAGGGGAAAGGAATAGAGGATAGAGGGTCAATAGAGCAAGGAGGGTGGGCACCCATCTGTTTTAGGTAACCTGACTTAGTCCCATGCAGATCCTAAAGCTTTGGGCCTGGAAAGGCCCAGCCCATCTAGGATGGAATCTGTTGCAACCCCACAAGGGGGCAGCAAGCCATTATGTTGGACCTCTTGAAAAGAAGCCTGCTATTACCATTCCTGGCAGTTTAACAGACAGGCTCTTAGAATGTTGAGACCAGTTACACTTGGTGGCTCATACCTGTAATCCCAGCATTGGGAGGCTGAGGCAGGAGGATCACCAAAGTGTGAGGCCAGCCTGGGCTACAATAGGGGATTCAAGGCCAGCCACAACTACATAATGAGACCCTGTCTTAAAAAAAAGAAAAAAGAAAAAAAGTTCCTTTAATTTGCATCCATTGGTCCTGATTTGACTCTTTGAAGCTCCATAGAATAACCTTCAAAGGCTTTAAGACAGGTTCCACATTGGCCTTCCTGCCCTCAGGCCAGAATCTCTGAGAAAGAAGGCCAGGAATGGAAGGTGCTATTCTCTCTCTAGTTGACGATGGGCAGCTAGAGGGCTCACTCACTCTTCTAGTTCTAGAACTTGCCAGTGTCTGCCTGCAGCCCAGCTTTGGCTCACTACCTCGAGGTCCTTCTTTTATGGGGGGTGGGAGGACACAGGGTCTTGCTACATGTAGTTTAGGCTGGCCTCAAACTCACAGTGATCCTCATGGCTCAGCCTCTGGAGTTCTGCGATTACAGGTGTGTGACACCTCACCCAGCTTTGGGGGGCCATATTTCCTCACAATCTGTCAAGGCCCTGCCACCTTCCTTAGTTAACAGCTGTCTCATCTAACCTGTGGGGGTCTTATTCTTTTAGCTTTTTTTCTTATCCAAATTTTAGTAGATAGAATGAAAGAACTCTCATTTATCTATCAGCCAGCTCCACTAATTATCAATACATGATTAATTTTGTTATATTCTATAGCTCCACTACATCGTGACCACACTTTTCTTAAAGCAAACTCCAGACATCATATCACATCAGCTCTAAATATTTTAATATATATCTTTAGGTGGCAGGAATTCTTTTGTGATAGTAGGAATTGAACACAGCCTCCACACTGAGCTACATCCCCAGCCCTTTTTATTTTGAGATAGGATCTTCTAAGTTGCCCAGGCTGGGTTAGAACTTGGAATCCTCCTTTCTCAGCCTCTAAGAGTGCTGGGAATTACAGGCATGTGCCACTATACCTAGCTGCATGAACTCTTTTTTTAAAAACCAAAATCAGCACTATATCCCAAAAAATAACAGTAATTCCTTTTTACATCATTTAGCCAGTGCTCAATAAATATCTTTTCTCTGCTGGTTTGTTCAAGTCAGGATTCAAATGAAGTCCACACTTTGTATTTGAGAAATATGTCTTTTCATTAAAAGAAAAAAAAAACTATAATATTTCCTTCTTTCTATTTCCTCCTTGCTATTTATTGAAGAAACTGTATACTTTAAGAATTTCCCATTTTCTTGATTTTACTGATTATATTGCAGTGTTGTTTAACATGTTGAACAACATCCTCCATATTTCCTGGTTGTTAAGTTTAGAGACCTGATCAGACTCAGGGATATTTAATTGGTACACTGTGTATTTCTTAGTGTTACATCAGGGAGTATATCATGATTGGGGTGTGTGTGTGTGTGTGTGTGTGTGCGCGCGCGTGTGTGTGCGCATGCATGTGTATAAGATTGGTCAGTCCATTCAGTCCATTCAGTTCTCGTGTAGTCAATTTAAAAAGAACTGGAGAAAATTTGTGCTTATACTGTTAAATGTCATCTTATTTAATTTAGCCCCTCATTCCATCGTTTGGATACCATATCTACCACCAATGTCTACTTCTCAGATTCATATCATCTGAAAATTTGCTAAGCCTGTTAACCTTGTATTCATCTAAGTCAACATAAAAATGTTGAACAGGATAGAGCTGAGGACAGAGCCCTGTGGCATGCTACTAAAGACTTTCCTGCAGACTGACATGGATCAAGCATTGGGGTATGGTTTCTCAACCAGTTCTGAATCCACTTAGTTATACCATGAGACAATCCATCATTCCTCATGTTCTTGCCAGAAATATCATTAGCAAGACAGAGGCATCTATTATGCAACTAGAAAGATTAGATTAAGAGAGAGAAATGAGGGATGGTGAGAACAATTTGGAAGCAGTCTACATCAGAGGTGTCCTCATCTGGCTACAACAGAATCTCCTGGGGAAGCTTACTGACTATTCTCAGCTTCACCTCCTGGAGATTCTGATTCTGCAGGATGAAGTGGGGCTAGGAACCATGGATCATGACATTGGGATAGCTGAAGCCATGATAAATTCTCTGGGGACAGCATCGAGAGGGGAGACAGGAGGGCCGAGGATAATACACAGGAATGCACATGGGAGAAAGGGAAGGGAGTCAGCAAAAAAGTAGAGAGAGAAGGAACCCCTGATGAAGCATTTGGAGATGGTGTCTCAGGCCTGTGTGCTGTACAGAGGCTATGTTGATGCTGAGGCAGAGGCCACAGGACTGGTGACCAGAGAGAAAACAGCGGTGAATTTGTTAACCCTGGGCCACATTTCTGGTATTTAAGGAAGAACTGAGTATGAAGGAAAGTATCAGAATCAACTAATAAATGGCAACAAAAAAGGAGGCAATGGCATGAATAGAAAAGTATTCTTCAAGGAGGCAAGGGCAAGAGCTTGTTTGGAAGCAGAGAGAAAATTGCAAGGGAAGCAGCAAAGATACAGGAAAATGAAGAAGTTGGGGCAAGGAGAGAACTGATGGAGCCAGGAAAAAGTGAGTTTAACAAAGCCAAGGCCAGGTGCTGGGTCCTGATGGGCCCCTTTGTCCCCAGGAGAGAGGGGCACTTCTGTGTGCATAGGCAGAGGAAGGCAGATGGGAAACTTGCTGAAATTTCTTAAGAAGCAGTGCAAGGAAGCAAATATATGAGGGATACAAAAGGAGCCAGACTGAGGCTGAGGCATACAGGTGATTTGATATACTCTTGGCAGTATTTTAGGGGATTATCTCCCACTGGATAATGCTTGTTTGCCAAGGGCAGGAACAGAGGTAGACTGAGTCAGTACATAGTGGGCTTGATCTTTATAAGAAAGAGTTAAGGCCATATGAAGAGGGTGGCTCTGATGTACATAGGTCACTTTTAGGTCAAGAGGGTCTAGGGTGTCAGGAGACATAGTTATAGAAGTCCAAAGCATAGATGCATAGATGCTATTATGGTGGTGGTTTCAGAAATGGCTAGATGGAAAGGCCAGCCTGAGAGAGGATCCTCTATACTTGGAAGGGGATAGGTGGGCTGGCTGTGTGGACCACACTCACTTGGAGGTACAAAGAGAAAAATGGGCCGGGTGTGGTGGCGCACGCCTTTAATCCCAGCACTTGGGAGGCTGAGGTAGGTGGAGTGTTGTGAGTTTGAGGCCGCCTTGGGCTACAAAGTGAGCAAGGTTGGCCTGAACTACATAGTGCAACCCTGCCTTGAAAAAACCAGGTCTGGGAGTTTGGCTTAGTGGCCTAAGTGCCTGCCTGCCAGGCACGAGGCTGTGAGTTTGATCCCCAGTACTGCCAAAAAAAACAAAACAAAACAAAACAAAAAAAACCAAAGAAAAAAATGGTTCCCATGGTCTCCTAGTAGCCACAGAGGACAAAACAGAGTCCCACATCTCCTATTACTTAAATCAGAAAACTAGGAAAAGGGCAGCAGAGGATGGGGAAAGGATTTAGGGGGAATAAATTCTAGGATAAAGGGAAGAGTTTCTTTAGTGAACTGAGAATACAGAGTATCAGGCTGTTTTTTTGTTTTTGTTTTTGTTTTTGCTTCAATTCATGGCTAGTTCTGGAAAAGCTGTGCTGGCAGGACCTGTAGTGAATGTGTTGGGGCTGTGGCCTGGGGTTCTTGCAGAAGGCCCAGGCAACCAGCCTCATGGCAGGGTGGGGCTGTCATTGCCAGTACAAAGCCAGCTGCAGCCGCCACTTCATCTCCGAGGATGCACAGGAGCGACAGGACAAGGAGGTGTTTCAACAGAACATGAAGCGGCGGCTGGAGTCTTTTAAGTCCACCAAGCACAACATTTGTTTCACCAAGAACAAGCCACGACCCCACAAGACTGGCCGCAAGAAGGCATGTCCTTTCTCTGGGACTTTGGTTAGGGCCTGGAGGCTGACAGCATGCAATTTTGAGCTCCCAAGTGTTGGATTCAGCCTATGGACCCCCTAGTTGAATCATCCTGAGGGATTTGATAACTGCATCAGTGTGGGTTCCCTTTTAGATCATCCTGGGTGTCAGGAGGGTAAGGAGAGGCCTCCCAAGGTAAAACAGTAGGAGGAAGATTCATTGAAGTGACAACTCTAGGAGCTCCTCTAGTCATTCCAGGATGATGCATCCAGAGCCTCTGCTGGGGTGTGGGTTCCTTGCTGGCTGACAAAGGGATGGGGGGATGGAAGAGCCATTGGGACTGACACAAATTCCCTCCCCTACTGGGTTAGGAAAACTTTTCCTCCTACTGACCCTACCCAACAATAGGGATGGGTGTGAAGCCAGGCCCTGAAGCTCAGCTTTTCTTTCTTGGTCCTCAGAAGGATGGTGTGGCCAATGCTGAGGCTATAAATGGGAAACCTCCTCGAGACCTGGGCTTTCAGGACACAGGCAAGCAGGGAGTGGGGGTGGGCTTGAGGATGGGAGGGAGGAGGGAAAGACTAGGGCCTGAATTCTAGAGGACCTCCTCTGGGTACACTAACAGTGCTGAGCTGGGCCTTTCCCCTCAGGGACTAAACAACCATGCTTGCTTTCAACGTTGGTAATGTTTAAAGCATTTACTATGCAGTGTGTGATAGGAGGCACCTGATTGGTAACCATGGTTTATGGACTCTGAGAACTTGGAAAAGATCATAGAGAAAAGGAGGTTGACCTGGGCCTTTTAAGGATTGGGAGACCCTGGGACCTAGTGTCCCATCTGTAAAACCAGTCATTGCTAGCCATGATGGCACACACCTGTAATCCCAGCACTCTGGGAAGCCGAAGCAGGAGAATTGGAAGTTCAAATCCAACCTGAGCAACTTAGTGAGACCCTGACTCAAGTTTAAAAAAAAAAAAAAAGACTGGGGATGTAGGCCAGTACAAAGGCCCTGGGTTCAAGTCCCAGTATCACAAAACAAAACAAATTAAAAGAGTTCCCTATGAGCTGAGTGTCAGTGGGCCTTCTAGCCCTCCAGGTTCTCATGTCAGTCAATGGTGGGATCTTGAGGGCAACCCAGAAAGTGTAACCATCATGGCATTCCCTGAGGACTTAGCTCCTCCCAGTTGCCTCCTCAGGCTCTGCAGTCTCCCTTCCCTTCTCAAACCCCCTACATCCTAGGCCTTTGTCCAAAAAAGCCAGAGGAGAAATCAGGCACCTCTGCCAACACGGGCTCTGCCTGTGGGAATAGGAGCTGGCTTGGGGTTGTGTGGTACCAACAGGCAGCTGCTGGTCTGGCCACCCCAACTCACCTCTTGTCCCTGTCCAGCTGCTGTGATACTAACTGTGGAGTCTGAGGAGGAGGAGGAGAGCAACAGTTCAGAGACAGAGAAGGAGGACGACGAGGGGATCATCTTTGTGGCTCGGGCCACCAGTGAGGTTCTCCAAGAGGGCAAAGTCTCAGGTAATGGCTTCCTCACTGCCTCCCTCCCCACTGGAGCAAGCTGGTTTCCTCCCTCTGCTCCCATGGCCTCTGCTCCCGATAACTCTCTTTTCCTAGTTACTAGTTTAATCACCAGCCAGCATTTCCTGAGCATCATCTTTCTATCAGAATCCTGACAGATGATCTGGTTCATCCCTCACAACCACCAAGATGGGGAACTGAGCTGACAGAGCCTAAGGGACCTGTGATTTGCCTAGCATCACATGGCAGAACCAGATTTGAATCTGACCCATCTGATTCCAAAGCATTTTGGTTTTGGTTTTGGTTTTCTTTTATGATAGTGTCTTGCTAAGTTGTCCAGGCTAGCTCCAACTTACTATTAGCCCAGGCTTGCCTCATACTTGCAGTGATCCTCCTGCCTCAGCCTACCAAGTGCTGAGGTTCAGGCATGCACCATCATGCCTAGCTTCCACAGGGCTCTTAGGAAGAAAAAATTCACCAGGCAAGGTGGTGAATACCTATTGTAATCCTAGCACTTGGTAGGCTGAAGCAGGAGGATCACAATTTTGAGATCAGCCCAGGCAACTTAGTAACATCTTCTCTTTTTTTTTTTTTTTTTTTGGTTCCGAGGATTGAACTCACTACCTTGCACCTGCCAGACAGGCGTTTAAGTCACTGAGCTAAATCCCTGGCCCTATTTTTTGAGACAGGGTCTTACTATGCAGTTCAGGCTGGTCTTGAACTCACGTTGTAGCCCAGGCTGGTCTCAAACTCACAATGATCCTCCTGCCTCAGCCTCCCAAGTACTGGGATTACAGGCATGCACCAGCATGCCTGGCAAGATCTTGTTTTAAGACAAAAATATTTTAGAAAGAACTAAGATCTAGTTCAGTGGTAAAGACCCGTTGGAGTCAATTCCCAAGCATCCCCTCCGAAACCCCTCAAATATCATACTGTATGATTTTATCAATAAATACGTTAGCATAAAAGATAAGGATTCTTTTTAAAAGTACAATATCATTATCACATATGAAATCTTTATCAAGTATATAATCAGTGTTCAGATTTTCCTGGTTATCTTAGTATTTTTTCATAATAGTTTGACCCAAATAAAAATACAGATAAGACCCACATACTAGATTTGGGTAATGTTGGAACCCTAAGGGCCATCTGGAAAGATTTCATCTCCAAAGGGGCATTTGGCAATGTCTGGAGAAATTTTGGCTATCACAACTGGGGAGAGTACACTCGCGTTCACTGGTCAGAGACCAAGGACATACTGCAAACATCCAACAATGCACAGGGCAGATTCTACAAGAAGTAGCTGTCTCAAAATGCTAACAGTACCAAGTTTGTAAAACCCTTCTTCTTTTCCTTGTAATATATTTGTTGAAGAAATCAGGTTATTTGTCCTGCAGTCTTTCCCTGTCTGGATTTTGCTGATACAATCCCCAAAAGTGTCATTTAATATATCTTTCTGTTTCTTACACTTCCTTAAGTCTAGATGAGATTTCAGTTGATTTTTGTTTTTGTTTTTTTGGTTTTTTTATTTGTTTGTTTGTTTTGGTATTTGTTTGTACTGGGGATTGAATTCAGGGCCTTTGCACTGAGCTACATCCCTCTCCCCTCCTTTTTTTTCCTCTTGAGACAGGACCTCACTAAGTCACTAAATTGCCCAGGCTGGGCTTGAACTTGTGATCCTCCTGCCTCAGCCTCCCAGAGTGCTGTGATTACATGCACCACCATATCCAGCATTCAGTTTAGATTTTTTGGCAAGAATGCCTCATAAATGATGATGGTGTATTTCCTATTGGCCACATCAGGAAGAACATACCATTGTTGTCTCTCTTTTCTTTTTTTTTTTTTTTTTTTTCTGGCACCGGGGATTGAACTCACAACCTCACGCCTGCCTGACAGGCGCGTAAGCCGCTGAGCCAAACTCCCGGCCCTGGCTTTTTGAGGCAGGGTTACACTGTGTAGCTCAGGCCAGCCTTGCACTCGCATTGTAGCCCAAGCTGGCCTCGAACTCACAACGGTCCTCCTACCTCAGCCTCTCAAGTGGTGGGGTTAAAGGTGTGCACCACCACTCCCAGCTGTCTCTCTTTTCTTAAGGCTAACGTTGATCACTAGATTCACATGTTGTTCCCCTGATCTATTATTAAGTTCCCATTAACTTTTCCTTAAATGGTCTTAGCAGCCATTGATGATCATTGCCAGAGCCAAGATTTCATTAAGGTTTGCAAAATGGTGGTATTCTACACCTATTTTTTCATCAGTATATATTAGCAGGAATTCTAAAACAAACAAACAAACAAACAAACAAACCTCCCCTCATCAATTATTTGGTTACTCAGAGGTACAATCTCTATAGGAAAAAAAGGGTAAGTGCTTGATTCTTTCCTTTTATCTCAGTTGTCAGAGTTAGACTGACAGTTTTAGTTTTGTTGTTATTAAATTTTAACACTGTGGGCCTTTTAAGAGATACACTTTCAGTTTTAATCATGCATCAATACATTTCATAAGGCACTCAACCATGGGGGCTGACAGACTTAGCTGAGTGGTAGAGTGCTTGCCTAGGCATGCACGATGCCCTGAACTCTATCCTCAGGACCACAAAAATACCAGAAAAGATTTAACTGGACTCTTCTGGACTTTATCAATAAACAGATACATGCTGAGCACTTTTATATACAAGGAACTATGCTTGACTGGAGAGCTATTTGCCTTTTAGAACCTTAGGCTCCTGTAATTCAGCTGCCTGTTGTTCTGGGTTTCTAAACTCCCATCCCCAATCTCCATCCTATTTGTGGCACAGCGTCAGCCTACTGTTAGGTTTGCAAGAGCTCACATTCCTGGACTCTGTTCCTCCAAAAACCTGCGATGGGTGCTCAGGCAGTGTGCCCAGCAGCAAGGCCCTTGGCCTGACAGGTTGCAGTGTCTGAGACTGGTGCTTCACGTCTGGTGAGGGTGGCAGAGTCAAGACTTCTTTCCTAACTGACTCCTGCTGTCTCATGCTGTAGTTACTTTCATTTTCAGTAGATAGCACTTGAGCACCTATTTTGTGTCCAGTCCTGTGCTAGGTGTTGGAGATACGGAGAGCAAAACCAGCCATGGTATTTCCTCTCAGCAAAACATTCATCCAATAATCACACAAATGGATGTAATATGGCAACCGTGAAATGAGTCTACTTAGGAGAATGTGCTTTATACTTAAAGATTTCACTGCATTGATAATGAGTTCATGTGTACTCTTTATCCCTAGGAAGCCTTGAGCTGTGCCCGAGCCCACGGATAATTCCTCCCTCACCAACTTGTGCAGAGAAAGAGCTACCTTGGAAGAGTGGGCACGGGGACCTGGCAGTGTACGTGTCTTCAGAAACCACCAAGATTGTGCCTGTGGACATGCAGATGGGCTGGAATCAGAGCATCTCATCCCTGGAGAGCCTAGCATCCCCTCCCTGCACCCAGGACCCCACTCTGACCCACCTGCCTCCTAGACACCTGGATGCTGAAAAGCCTCAGGCCCTCCTTGACCTGTCTTCTGACCCCCGCCCTAGTTTTGCTTTTCCTCCAAGCCTGGCCAAGGCTGGCCGCTCTCGCAGTGAGAGCAGTGCTGATATTCCCCAGCAGCAGGAGCTGCAGCCCCTCATGGGCCACAAGGATCACACCCATCTTAGCCCAGGCACTGCTAACTCCCACTGGTGTATCCACTTCAACAGAGGGGGCAGACTGTAGCGCAGAGCCTTAGGAAGGAGCAGGAGGAGCAGTCTCTGTGGGAACTGTTCCCTGGGCAATGGGCAGAGTAACTTACTCAGCCTGACACAGGGCCAGAGTGGCCTGGACTGAAATAGCAACTAGGCCTTGGGGCTGGTCGGAGCGGGTCTCCTGGGCTGGTCCTCACAGGGACCCTTCTTATAACTTCTCTGCTCCACACTAACCCTTTTTACCTTCTATTTCAATAATGGCTGGGGACTTAGTCCAGACTTCTCAGGGCTAGGCCAACATTTGGGTAGCTGATATCCCTTCCCCAAGGGGGTCTTCCTGGGGTCACCATGGACAGCTGTTCCTGCCCCTAAGAAAGAAAATCATTCCTCAGTGGATGCTAATCTTTCCTGTCCTCTACCTGCTCTCTAGCATGAGGTCAGGGAAGATACCTTGGCAGTGAAGCTCAGTGAGGGGCCAGTCTTCAGAGGGAGTCCAGTGGGAGATGGAGCAGGCCTCAGCCTGTTGGGTCAGCTACCCACAGTCAATTATTCTTAGGGTAGTGGGAATCTGTGTCTCCATTTCCTGTTTTAGCCCCCTTCCTCTGCTGCCAGGTATTGGGGCAATGGTTCTTTCTTTTCTGGGGCCAGGGCCAGGGACCTGGGCCAGACTTCAGGGATGCTTCTTAGCCAGGGTCCTTCTGGAGATCTGCTGCTTTGAGTCCAAGTCCAGAACTTTCTGATCCTTGGATCTGGGTTTACTAAGATAGGATGCAATAGTTTCTGGGTTCCCATGCCACCACCTCAACATTCCCCCAAACACGGAAAAGAATGCAGGAATCCTAGGGCCACTGCTCCATTGCTCTGGGGGCTGGGACACCTGGCTGTAGTGTGTATGTGGGTGAGTGGCAGGTGGCTTTCCTGGGGTTAGCCCCTGTGTTGTGTTTTGTACTCTGAACCTAAGATACATTAAACATCTATCAGATCGATGGAGGTGTTTTGTCCTTGTGTCTGAGAGTTCTAAGGATATGGGGAATAGGGGATCTAGATGCCTGCCCCAGGGCTTTTAGGGTAGAGAACAGAAGGAAGACCCTGCACAGGGCTGTCACTGATCCCCCTCATACTTCCTCTAGGAGGACTAAAGTGACACCAAATGGATTGGGGTTACAAAACTGAGAATCTACAAAACAGGGAAGGATAACAGGGAGAGAGACCCCAAAGGTTAGGGGTCAAGCTACCCAAAGATACAGCCACCACACCTGGAGCAACAAAAGCATTCCTGGAAAACATGGAGCCAGGTGTGGGACAAATGAACAAAAGTATCCTGCTGCACATGGCAGGTGGGAAGGCACACTCAAGGCAGTTGATTACTCTGAGTATGTGTGATACAAATTGAGGTAGTGTGAAGTCCAGAAATCCCTAGATAACAGAAGTCCCCAAATCTAATTCCCACTGTGTCTCTTATTTTATTTATTTACTTATTTTTTTACTTATTTATTTTTTGTCTTTTTGAGGCAGGGTTTCACTGTGCAGTTTAGGCTGACCTTGAACTCACTTTGTAGCCCAGGCTGGTCTTGAACTTGCAGCGATCCTCCTGCCTCAGCCTCCTGAGTGCTGGAATTACAGGCATTTGCCACCACACTCAGCACTGTGTCCCTCTTTTATTTAATTTTAAAGAGAAAAAAATTTTTAGAACATGGTAATTAGGGGGTAACAATGGTATATACATTGTGTATTGTTATCTTCAAATCAGTTACTCAGAGTATAAGACATCTGCATTTAATCATCCGAACAATACTAGCACAAACCTTTCTCCACAATGAGCTCAGAGAAGTCAGTAGTATAACTATCTTAACTATTTTTATATATATATAGTTTCAACTTCTCACACTAATGAGAAAATATGATGTTTGCATATACATGTCTGATTTCACAAATGAGTATGGTCTCAAGTTGCATCTATTTACCTATAAAAGTCTCAAGTTTATCCTTAATGGCTGAGTAGTACTCCATTGTATAAAAATATCACATCATTTTTATCCATTCCTAAGTTGACAGGCATTTAGGTTGTTTCCAAGATCCAGCTATTACAAATTGTGCTGCTATGAACATGGGTACACATATATTGCTGTGTTATGAGTTTTTAATTCTTCTGCATGTCCCCACTTTTAAGAGCTATCACTGAGGTAAATAAAATGCATATGCCATAAAAATACACCCATAAAAAATGAACACTGCAAGCTGAGTGTGGGGCTCACACCTACAACCCCAGCACTTGGGAGGCTGAGGTAGGTAGAGTGCTGTGAGTTCAAGGCCAGCTTGGGCTACATAATGAGTTCAAGGTCAGCCTGTACCACATAGTGAGACCCTATTTTAAAACAATGAAAACAAAAATAATGTACACTTCGGTGTTTTTAATACGTTCACAGAGGTGTGCAATCCTTACCGCAATCTACAGAACATTTTCACTCCCCAAAGAAATCCTGTACCCCAAAGAAATCACTCCTTACCCCCTGCCCTGCCTAGTCCTAGGAAATCACCAATCAGCTCACTTTCTGTGTCTGTGAATCAGAGGACTCTTGATACATTTTGAAGGTTGCCAACTTGGTAACTGACATTTACTTTTTCTGTAATATACATGGGGAAAATGCAAATAGAATGAACAGTGACTTTGCTCTCAAGCTAACAGTGATAAGGCCCGGTCCTTAACTAACAATTGACAGTTTGAAACCAGTCCCAGCTGTTACTTATCAGCTATGTCATCTTAAACATGTTACATAATTTTTTCGAACTTAAGTTTCCTCATCTCTATAATGGGATATCAATCATACTTAGTTCTCAAGGTTGCTGCGAGGGTTAAACGATGAAACAGATGGGAAGCTGGGCATGGAGGCACATACCTGTAATCACAGCACTCTGGGAGGCTGAGGCAACAGGATGCAAAGTTTGAGCCCAGACTGGGCAACTTAGTGAGATTTTGTCTCAGGAAAAAAAGTGGGGAAGGCTCGGGATATAAACTGGGTCAAATGCCCTGGGTTCCATTCCCAGAACTAACAATACTAACAAGGCGGGAGGGGAAAAATGAAAAAGCAAGCCAGGGAGGACTCTGACCCAGGCCTGACCCATGGTAAGGGATCATAAGTGTTTGTCTTGACCAATTTTATACTGCAAGACACTGGTGGAAAGAGTTTTGCAGCCTTGAGGAAATCTGGGTGGGCTTCCAGGAGAATTGTGTATGTAGGAGGGCATGGCTTCTGGTGGGAGCTGTATGGAAGCCTAGGACGGTAGATTAGTAGAAAAAAAGGCTAGAGATGAAAGGCTGTTAGAGAAGCTGCCCCAGCAGTAGGGGACATGAATAGGCTGTCAGAATCACTGAGGAGCCTGTCAAACATGCAGATCCCTGGGCCTACCCCAAAGGTTGTTCAGCAGGTCTATGAGGGCTCAGAAAGCAGTGGGTGGGCAGTTAGGGAGGCAGGCAGATGTCTGCTATGCAGGAGAGCAAGTCAAGTTCATGGGTAACTACCTCACTGGACAATTCTGGCCTTCAATGCTGCCTGAGCTGAGCAGAGGTGGCTGGTTGATATCCCTGAGCTGGGATGGCTGGGGAGGGCTTCCAGGAGGAGGAGGTGCTGTATTCAGGCCTTGAAGGAAGAAGGATTTTGATCAAGGAAGCTGGATGAGACTCTTCCAGGTACAGGACACAAATCTTGTCATCAGATTTGTTTCCCAGGCCAGTGTGGGCACTGGGTAGAAAAGCTGTGATTTCTCTGGATGGCCACGAATACCATACCAAGGTCAAAGGTGAGAAAGGTCTAGATTTGGAATATCTGTTGCCTGCACTGTTTGGGACAGTACTGAAGAAGGGTATGAAAGGTTTGGGGTGGAGGGAAGGAAATGACTGTGGGTCTCTTTACCACTAAGCTCACTGATGTCCAGAGCTCATATTTTATTTTCGATTGATTCCTGTTGACAAGGAATGGGAGGTTGAATGAGGGCTAGGCAAGGGGCAGGGGAGGAAGGCCCATCTGCGTTTTATGACCTCAGTGGAAAAGGCTGCTGTGAGGAGATTCTGCTGCCAGTGGAGCCACAGAGATGGGCTCCATGAGTCACTGCTGAGTCCTGCAAGCTCAGCCCTCAAAGCCTGCTGTGGTCAGCCACCCAAGGCTGGCTCCAGACCCTGCCCCCTCAATGTTCCTCACTTGGCCTAAGTCTGTTCCTGCTTCTGTCTGTGCCTTTGCATCCTGAGGCTATGCATCCTGCAGTTCTCTGCCTCTTCTGTCTTCCTTTGAGGCTGAGCGTCTGAATCTGTCTCTACCTATGACTCTGGTTTCCATGTGACTCACAGATGGGGAGCCTTGGTGGGGGGTAAGAGGATTGTGACTATTTTCAGGCACCTCTAAACATCTGCTCTGTGCCAGGCCCAGGGCTAAAGTACAAAAGTGGACAACATACATTCAGCCTGCTTACAATGCACATTCTATGTGGAGTGGGGAAACCAGGGGCCAGCTCTGCCTCTATCTCAGCATGTCTGTGCCTCCTCTGACTCTGCCTGCTGTGCCAGGGTTAGTTAGGGCCTGTGGTTTGAGCTTCTTCTTTGCCTCTGGCACTAGGAGGTTATGCGTGCTTGCCAGCAGGTCCCCCTCCCACCCCCGACAGTTTCTAGGGCTCCTGGGTTGGGGGTTGGTGAGTGGAAGTGGGCAACAGAGGAGAAGAGAAGGAACGGGAGGTAGTGAGTCAGTGGGGGTGGCCCTGGGACAGAGCAGGGAGGGCACCAAGGTTGAATTCGATGCTCACTAAGGCTAGAGGAGGGAGGGAAAACAGGTCTGGCTTGGGGCTGGGGCTGCAGCAGGAAACACCAAGGCCAGCTCTGTTCCTTGTTCCTCCTCTATTATCTGCCTAGGACTCTGTACTCTGGGTGATCGGATGGGTGGGTGGGGTTGCTGCTGTTTCCACTATGCTTGTTGCTAATGTCCAGGTTAATGAAGGAGGCACCTGCCTTAGAGTCAGGGAAGGCAATTACACCCATTGTCCTCCTCTCCCAGGGCCTCAAGGGCCTGGGCATTCTGCCAGTGTCGAGACACAGGTTTGGTGTTTTTTTTTTTTTTTTTGGCAACATTGCCAACCTTCCCATAATCTCCCCACAGACTCTGAGGAGTGTTCGGGCCAGGCCCACATATCCCAAAGAGACCCCAAATCTCAGAGTTGGAAGTGATCTCACAGTTATCCAAATGATTTTTATCAGTTCAGAATCCTCTCATTGATGGTGAAAATGAAGAGGCAGGGTAGGGCATGAATAGAGCCCCAGAGCTACTAGTAGTGAGCAGGCATTTGACATATGGGGTCTTCCCTAGCCCTCCTGGCATTCCCGAAGAAAAGAATGAGTTTCTTGTTTTACAGGTGAAGAAGGTGAGGCGCAAAGAAGAGCAGTCCCTGAAGATCTTGTCGCAGGTGAGTGCAGGAACCAGGCTGGGCTTGGTCTCTGCCTCCAGAATTCCAACCTCAGCACCATCTTCCTTACCTGAACTTTTCTGGAGGGGGGAAAGATGCCAGGGAACCCAAGGGAGTGAAGGGTCAGAGGCCTCACTTGCCCCCTCAGCTTCCAGCCCAGAAGCACCATCTGTCCCTCATGGGACCCCTTATTGTCATGGGACCACAGAACCAACCTCTAGATCTCCACAACAAGGTTTTGCTATGCTGGGAATCAACCCCAGGGCATTCCACATACAAGGCAGGAGCTCCACCACTGTACGGCCACACCCTGTGCAGCCTGTCTCTGAATGTGAGAGCTTGGAGATCTGAGGGAGATGGGGGCCGCAGTGGTGGGGCCCTTCACTCCCAGCCTCCATGACGATACTCCGATACTCCGATACTCCGTAGTGGCTCCCAGCAGTGGCTCTGGGCGCTCTCTTTCTAGGTGCTTCCCGAAACCCTGGGCCCATGCTTGTCTTCTTTTGGGGCTGTGAGGAACGAGAGCTACTCCTGCTGAGAGAGCAGGGCACAAGGGTCCCCCAGGGCCGCCGCCCCCTCCGTGGGCCCGCCTCACTCACCCTTGCCGCACCACTTCCGGCGCTCGGCCCCCAGGAACGGTCGTTCGGCGGCGTAGCGTCGACCCCGTGCCCTGAGCCGCAGAGGGAGGGTGTGGGGTGCCAGGTGCGCAGGGCGTCGGGGTGGCGAGCCGCCCGGCAGGTGGTAAAGAGGCCCGCGCCTCGACGCTGTCGGGCTGCCAGGCCGTCTGTCTTCTGGACCTGCGGACAGCGCTGTGGCTCAGTCCTTGGGCCCCAGGGGGCGACGCGCCGCCACGTACCCAGCGACCCTTCCCTCCCTCCTGCCGCCAGGAGGTGGCGCCCTCGGACGCAGAGCGGTCGCGCAGCCGCCACCGTCGAGGCTCAGTCATATCCAGGGCTCCAGTCCGAGGGCCGTGAGTGTGAGAAGAGGGAAAGGGAGGCGCACGCTAACCCCGCGCCGAGGCCAGGGTCTGGCTGCCCCAGCGTGTGCGCGAGCGCGGGCGCGGGCGCGGGCGCGAGCTCGAGGCAGCCCCAAGGGCAGGCCTGACAAGGCTGGGTTTGAGGGTGGGACGCTCCGGCAAAGGCTCACGGGAGCGCGACGAGGACTCGGGCAGAAAGGAGATCCTTGACGTTCTTCTCCCTCCCTAGGGCTGAACTGTGGTAGCTTCGGCGCTTCCTGTGGCCTGGCACTCATCCTGGTATTGCCCTCGGAGTCTTGCCCGACCGTGTTCAATCCAGTTCCTGGTTGAACTGGTGTCTCCCTTCACACCGAGGCCCAGTCACTCTCCCACGTGTCCAGAGCAGGCCCACCCTTAGCAGGGAGTGATGGAAGGGCCCCAGGAGGTTGGGGATGAACCCCCGGACTCTCAGAGCCATGCCACAGACTGGAGGTTTGCTGTGTGCAGTTTCGGGGATGCCTGGGAGGAGGATCCAGCTCCTCAGGTGCAGGTTAAGGACCCCAGCCCCCCAAGACTACAGGGAAGCTCCTTGTCCAGGGAGCTACAGTTATCTCCACAACAGAGGGCTGTACATGGGTCAGGAGATGGCCAAAGGAGCAGTTTAGGTGGCTCTTCGGTCCAGTCGGAGAAGCCACCCTCCTCTGGAGGGCATGGCCTTCTGTGCCCCATGACCTCCCACCTTAGCCCAGGGGGAAGCTTAGCAGGAAACCCAGGTCCAGGTGGGGCATTGCCAGCTGGCTTGGGCCCTGGGGGTATCAACAGCAACCTAGTGGACGTTGGAAACCCTTTACGAGAGATAACGCCAAAGCCGCGGGAGGCAGGTAAGGAAGCCTGGTCTAGGGAAGAGAATGGGGATACTGGAAGTGGGTGTTGTAACATGGGAGAGGTCTCTGACTCTATTCAGTTGAATCCCCTGGTCCATGAAGGGGTCTCTGGGTAGTGCAGAACTCTGACATTTCCCTTTCCAAGACGTCAGTGGATCCAGTCTACCTAAGCCTGCTGACTGCTTCCTAGCTCAAGACCTTCCTTGGGATCTGCTGGCCAGTGGCATGGCTTCTTTGCCAGGTAGTTGGGAGGGCAGAAACAGTAAAGATGGGGTGGCCCAAATGGGCAGGTGCTCATTACCTCCTCCCCATAGGGACTCGTGATGCAGAAGGCCGAGCAGTGCTGCTTCTGTGTGCCCATAACCCAGCCTGGCTTCACCCCAAGTGCAGCAGCCGTGAACTCATCTGCCTCCTGCTCTACCTTCGAGGCATCACCAGGTTTGGGGGAGGAGGCTAGGGGAATGAGCCTGAGCCAGATGTCAGGACCTGGAAATTATACTGATCTGAAGTATACCCCTTTAGGCCCGAAATACAGGCCCTGGGACTGACCATACTAGTTGATGCCCGCATTTGTTCCCCGAGGTCTTCACTCTTGTGGGGGCTCAGCCAATTACAAGTGAGTACAGGATTGTAGCTCCCCTTCACTCCTTTTGTGTAGAGTTGAAGGCAGAGCTGAACTCTGATTCCTTGCAGGAAGCAGCCCCAGGATCTGTGCACCAGGTGCTGCTGGTGGGAAAGATACCAGACGAGGTGCCTTCAGGGCTGCAGGTACTATGCCAAGTTGGCTAGAAGTGGAGGTGGGTCCTTCTCTATCCAGGCCTGGGTCACAACACCTTCTTCTCTTGCAGTTTGAGCACCTGCCTTCTCCTCAGAGCCTGGTGATCCACATCCCCAGTGCAGGGTTGCCCACTTCACTAGGAGGATGCCTACCTTACTGCCATCAGGCCTGGCTGGAATTCCGGATGGTCAGTGAACCTAATGGGACCTGGTGGGAGGTTATACAGGTAACTCAGGCCTGCAGAGGAGCCTCTCCTGGGTTGGCTTGAGCAGGGCAAACCTAGATGCAGGGGTATGGAACCTAGGAAGCCTGAGACCAGCACCACACTGCTTATACCTACTCCTGTTTCCAGCGTCTGGAAGTGTTACTGCAGAATTGCCAGGTGGTTTGTACCCTGCTGGAGGGGGCCATCAAGAGTGTAAAGGGTGTGCCTCAGCCCATGGAGTTTGGGGTGAGTATCCCCTCTCAACAACACCTCCATGGATGCTCCCTGACTCTCTTTCTCTCCCATGTCCACTACTCTCTTTTGCTCTCATTCATAGGAAGTTGACCAGCTGCTACAGCAGGTACAGGTTCTAATGCAGCAGGTGCTAGACTCACCACAGCTGGCATGGATACAGTGCCAGGGGGGCTTGGAGATGGTGTGGCTGAAGCAGGAGGTCCCAGAGGTTACCCTGAGCCCAGACTACAGGTAGGTGCAAGCCCAATTCCCAGATCTCCCCCTAGCTCAACCCACCATATGTGTGTCAAGGACTCAGCTGGCTGACTCAGAACCAGCCAGGATTATGGATCCCAGGACAGTGTAGAGTGGACCAAGGTAAGACTATGTAACCTGCATCAGGCCAGCAGTGGACAAAGCTGATGAGCTATATGGCCGTGTGGATGGACTGCTACACCAGCTGACCCAACAGAGCAACCAGCGAGTACAAGCACTAGAACTGCTCCAGGCACTGGAGGCCCAAGAGGGAAGGCTGCACCAGGTGAGAACTACTTGTTCAGGGTAAGCCCTGGCCTTGATCTCAAGTGTGATCCAAACCCACAGCAGCTTTCCTCACCTTTTCCCTATTGGGTCCATCAGATTGAAGTGTGGCTACAACAGGTGGGCTGGCCAGCACTGGAGGAGCCAGGGGAGCCCTCGCTGGACATGCTACTCCAGGCCCAAGGCCCTTTTCGGGAGTTGGACCAGGTTGCTCAGGCAAGTTTAGTCATTTGCTCACTCTGCAGATATTGGGACATTTTGGCAGGGACTAGGATTGCAGGAAAGTGAAGACAAATTAATACCTTGCTGTCTTGGAATTTACTGTCAGGCAGAGGAGATCAGTCGATGTGAAGAATTGACCTAGCAGAGGTACCAGGCAAGCTTCTTTTGGGTGACTTTCAAAGCAGATAGGTCCTGGGACCAATCCCCTGAGACATTTGGGGCAGATGTATTTCCTCCTGGACTGTTTCAATTGCTTCTGACTCTCCATATCTATCCTGACAGCTGGAGAATAAGTTAGGGTCAATCAGGCAGAAGAGGACTGGGGACAGAGGGACATTCTAAGCTGCAGAACAGCATATTCAGAGGTCTCCTGGCAGGAGAAAGTATAATGTGCTCAAGGAACCACAAGGTCAATGAGGTTGAAATGTGCAACAGAAAAGGAAGAGTGGGCAGAGATGAGGTGAAATGAGACTGTAAGACTGACTAGTAGATCATTGTGTCCTATAGCAGTGAGAGGTTGAAGCAAGATGATTGCATAATAAGATTTCTATTCTAGAAAGGTGATCTTAGTTTCTGGGTGGATAATTACTTGAAGGATGAATGTGGAGAGTCAGAAGCAATTGAAATAGTCCAGGAGGAAATATATCTGCCCCAAGTGTCTGAGGGGGATTGGCCCCAGGATCTGCTTTGGTTACCTGAATCTGTGTGTAATATTTGCATATGACCTACATGTATTCTTCCATATACTTCAAATCATCTCTGGATTATTTATAATACTTGATACAGTATGAATACTATGTAAGTAACTGTTAATATTGTTTAAGGAATAATGACAAGAAAAAGTCAACATGTTTAGGACAAATGCAACTTTTTCTCAGAATTTTCAATGCAAAGTTAGTTAAACCCTTGGACACGGAATGCACACGTATGGAGAGTTGATTATAGTGTATTCTTTGACTAGATAGTAGCAGGGAGATGGATTTGAAAGTTTCTAGGACTTGATGATACATCCATATGGAGGTATAAGGGGCAGGGCCATTGTAAGGGTGAATGGGTGCTGTTCTCTGAGAAGCCTCAGCGGATGAGGACTTGATGGGTAGGGTCATTCACAAGGCCAGTCTTAGGCGTGCTTTTGAGATGGCCGAAGAGGTTCCATAGGTCTGAAACTCAGAGGAGGAGTCTGGCTATAGAGAGCACTTGGTGGTTATGAGTGTATGGATGACATTTGGGAGGGTCCTCAGACAAGATTGTATGGGGGAAAGAGTATACTGGTCTTTAGGAAGGGGAATGGGAGGAAGAACCACTGAGAAAGACAAGGAGAATCAGGAGAGTGGGGAGGTATCAGCTCAGGAGAGAGAAGGCTAAAGGCTTCCAAAAGGAAGGTAAGGGGAGTAAGAGGCTAGGGTTGGTTGTAGGAAGGCCTTGCATTTGAGAGAGACTTGATGATACAAAATATCAGTGGAAAAGATCTGAGTTTGGGCCCAGACCGCCAGGCCTGGTCTAGCTGAGCCCAGTCTGTCTTTGCAGGAGCAGATCAAGCAAGGAGAGAAGTTTCTGCAGCCACTGGCTGGCTGGGAGGCAGCTGACCTGGGTACCCCTGGGGCACGGTTTCTGGCCCTGCGGGCTCAGCTGACAGAATTCTCCAGGGCTTTGGCCCAGCGGCGCCAGCACCTGGCAGATGCTCAGAGGCTGTCTCAGTTTTTCAAGCAGGTGGGTTAGGGGTCCTGTCCCTGGATTTGTGGTTATGGGGCCAAAGCCGTGGCTGTCGCAACTCCATAGCAGCTTCAGATCTTCCTGCTTGTCTTGCCTCTTTTCTTCCCTTTAGTCTGACCCCAAAGTCCAACCTAAGGGGCCATAGCCTAAGACCAGCCTCCTGGGGAGCCAGGGGGTGGACATACCAGAAGGTTGTGTTGGACCTGCTGGGGTTCCCCTCTCATGCCTGCCTGGCCTCTGATTTATAGGCTTCAACGTGGGCTGAGGCAGGGCAGCGGGTCCTGGCAGAGTTGGAGCAGGAGCACCCACGGGTTGTGCTGCAGCAGCTGCAACTGCACTGGACCAGGCACCCTGACTTGCCTCCTTCTCACTTTCGAAAAATGTGGGCTCTAGCCACAGGACTGGGTTCAGAGGGCATTCGCCAGGAATGCCGCTGGGCCTGGGCACAGTGCCAGGACACCTGGCTGGCCCTGGACCAGAAGCTCGAGGCTGTATTGAAGCCAGCACTGCCAGGCAGCACAGCTACCCTGTGCATCAATCGGGTCCCTGCTGTACCTGCCACCCCTCCCCTGAGGAAGTCTTACAGCTTTGATCAGAATCTGGGGCAGAGTCTCAGTGAGCCTGTCAGCCACTACCATCATGCCACCGTTGTTGCTGCCTGCCATGGACCAGAGGCTGGAGGAGGTCCCCGTCCCAGATTATTCTCAACTACTGTGCCTCCACCCAGTACCTCTGACTTCCGAAGCCCCAACAGGTACAGGCAATGGGCAGAGCAGGGAAGATAGTGGAGAGTAGATGACTTGGGTCCTAACTCCACCTACTTGGTAGGCTACAGCTGGTGCTGGCAGAGATGGTGGCCACAGAGAGAGAATATGTCCGGGCCCTTGACTACACCATGGAGAACTACTTCCCTGAGCTGGATCGCCCCGATGTACCCCAGGGCCTCCGAGGCCAGCGTGCCCACCTCTTTGGCAACCTGGAGAAGCTACGGGACTTCCACTGCCATTTCTTCTTGCATGAGCTGGAGGCTTGCACCCAACACCCACCTCGAGTGGCCTATGCCTTCTTGCGTCACGTAAGTCTCACCAGTCACATAGCCCCAGCTGATTCTGCCACACTGTTGGGCACATGCTTGGTACCAGGCAGGCTCTGTGATGAGTACATCTATAGGTGAGACCTACAAGGTCATTGAAGCTCAGGATGTTTTTAGTTCAGTAGAGAGACTTATAAGAGAAAAAGATAATTCCAGATTATAGTTAGGGCTAGGAGGAAAATAACCATAACAGGTCCATGGGGGTTATGGGTTAGGCAGAGTTCCCACTTTAGAGCAGTGAGAGTTCCCACTCTGAGCAGCAGATGTTTGAACTGACCCAGAGAGGAACCAGAATAAGAAAGCTCCACCCCAAGAAAGAGTAAGTGCAAAGCCTGTGGCAGGAAAGAAACCTGGTAATCAAGGTGAGCATGACTGAGAGTGGAGAGCAAGCAAGAGTCTGAGGGGCCTGAGACCAGAGAGATGGTCTCAGAGTCATGGGAGGGGCAGAACTAAATGCAGAGGCCCAGTCTGAGGGAGAAGGGACGTCCTCTCCAGAGGGCCTGGGCAAGCCCCCTCTGTACTGTGCCTGTTCTTGCTAATCATCCCTCATTCAAAGCAGGGTCTGGGAAGAACCCCAGGAAAGCTACCTATTGGCATTTTGGGCCTCTCAAGCTGAGAGAATGGTTGGGCTGGGGAGGGGGCAGCTTTGGGAGTTGGGTCCCTCACACCTTGGCTGAGCTGTGTGTCATTGCAGAGGGTGCAGTTTGGGATGTATGCACTCTACAGCAAGAATAAACCTCGTTCTGATGCCTTGATGAGCAGCTATGGGCATGCCTTCTTCAAGGTAGGAAAACCCAAGACTGCAGGAGCAGTAGAGGGATGTATGGCATGCCCTGAAACCACTCAGTGGTCTCCCCTGCTACTGACAGGACAAGCAGCAAGAGCTGGGAGACCAGCTGGACTTGGCCTCCTACCTGCTAAAGCCCATCCAGCGCATGAGCAAGTATGCACTGCTGCTGCAGGAGCTGGCACGGGCCTGCGGGGGCCCTGTGCAAGAGTTGAATGCCTTGCAGGCAGCCCAGAGCCTTGTACACTTCCAGCTGCGACACGGCAATGATCTTCTTGCCATGGATGCCATCCAGGGCTGTGATGTGAGTCACCCAGGTCATGGTGGGCAGGTGCTATGAGTGTGGAAGAAGAGAGCAGGAGGGCCAGGCACCCATAAGATCCCACCTTCGCAGGTTAACCTCAAGGAGCAGGGGCAGCTGGTGCGACAGGATGAGTTCACGGTGCGTGCTGGGCGCCACAAGTCCCTGCGCCGGGTTTTCCTCTTTGAGGAGCTGTTGCTCTTCAGCAAGCCTCGCCGTGGGTCTGCAGGTGTTGACACATTTACCTACAAGCGCTCCTTCAAGGTAGGCTCATCTGACGCTATCCCTTCCCCTCTGGCTCCAGCCCATGCCTCACGAGCCCCCTGTCTTCTGGCCACACAGATGGCAGATCTTGGCCTCACTGAGTGCTGTGGGGATAGCAAACTGCGCTTTGAGATTTGGTTCCGCCGGCGCAAGGCCAGGGACACCTTTGTGCTACAGGCCTCCAGCTTGGACATCAAGCAGGCCTGGACAACTGACATTTCCCGCCTGCTCTGGAGGCAGGCTGTTCACAACAAGGGTGGGTACCTGCCCCCTACATCACCCCATGTCCCCCCTCCTCAGACAGTGTGTCTCCTAGGAGCCCAGGGAGGATCCAGGGGACTGGAAAAGCTTGATAAAGGGGAGGAGGTCCTGCAGTAGCAGCCAGTTCATGAGAAGGAACTTTAAAGTCAAGCAGTCCTGCTGTTAGTCTCTGTGACTGTGGACATAGTATTAACTTCTGAGTATCAGGGGACTTTTTTTTTTTTGGTATCAGAGATCGAACTCACGGCCTCATGCTTGCCAGGCAAGCACTTGTGCCGCTGTGCTAAATCCCCAGTCTCAGGGGACTGACTTTAAAAGGAAATTTGTGATATCTGTCCTACACAACTGTAAGGAAAGAACCTGGCATCAGGAAGCCTTAGTACACAGGATAGTTAATTGATAGGATATGGATTTATAGGAAAGACCAGCTATCACCCAGGGGGGTCTCACTTATACCTACTCTCCACTCAGAGGTGCGCATGGCTGAGATGGTGTCCATGGGTGTGGGAAACAAGGCCTTCCAGGACATTGCCCCCAGCAAGGAAGCTATCAACAACCGCAGCATCAACTATGTCCTGAAGTGCCGAGGTAGCAGGCAGGCTACTGGGGTTGGGGTTGGGGATAGCTGTGTGGGAGACACTGGGGCCTCTGTTCCTCTGGGGACCTCAGGCCATACTGGGCTCTGGCCTGTCCCAACCTGACCGTCTTTCTTATGCAGAAGTTCGCTCTCGGGCCTCCATTGCTGTGGCTCCACTTGACTATGAGAGGCCCTCTTTGGGAGCCTCAAACCTCATTCCTGGAGATCCTGCCTCTTGCTCTGTTCTGGGGTCCCTCAACCTGCACCTATACAGAGACCCTGCTCTTCTGGGTTTCGGCTGGCCCCTGTACCCCTCAAACTTCCCGGAGGAAGCAACGCTGGAGGCCGAGGTGGAGCTGGGCAGCCAGCCCTCTTTGAGTATGTCTGGGCTTGGCAAGAAGCAGAAGGCACCCCTGGGTCTGGACCTCCACTGCTGACAACTCACCCAGTCTCGCTCCCTCTAGCTCCTGAGGACTCAGAGGTCTCATCCCAGTGCCCATCAGCCAGTGGCTCCAGTGGCTCTGACAGCAGCTGTGTGTCAGGGCAGGTCCTGGACAGAGGGCTTGAGGATTTGTCCTATGTGAGTAACATTTTGCTTTATGCTCATCAGTCCCTTACCATCCCAGGCTGGGCCCATGGTTGCCTTTCCTTTAGATGAGGCTAGAGGTGGTGGGTAGGCTAGAGCCTTTCCCTAGAGACATCTGTACCCTGAACCCAGAACTGGTAAAGCAGGTCTTCATACCTGGCCCGGCACCACAGGTCTGAGCCAAGGCTTGAAGGAGAACAGTGGATCCAGGAGCTCCAAGGAACATTATCACGTGGCTAGATCCGCATGACCAGGGCATCACTTGCACCCAGGCCACCTTATTTCACCACCTACATGTGCAGCCAGGTTGCCTGTTCTTTTGGATTTCCATGGCCATTTACAACTTGCCCAAGGCCTCTGCAGGACAGTCTGGCTGCAGAGCCTGAATAAGCACTCTGACCCAGGTTCCTGGCCCCATGTCATCTTCTCCTGTCCCCTCCCCAGCTTCCATCCCAGTTGTAAATTAGGAAAAAGCTGGGACAGAGAGCAAGTATTTGCATGCTTTAGGTTGGTGGAGTACCATGTAGCTCTGGGCAGTTACTGCTTCCCCTAGTACTCAGGAGAGATATAGGTGGGTTCCAGCAGCTATTCCCCAATCCCTGGCCTTAATGCTGAGCACTCCCCCAGGTACCAGTCCACCCCATCTGGCCCTTGACCTTGCCTATCGTGGCTCTGCAGGCCTTGTTTTCTGGGCTAGTGTCATTATTTTGACTTAATGCCTATTGAACAGCTTTCAGTTGGAGTTGTCTGCTATTTTCTCACTGGTTGCTAGACCTTTGGTATCACAGAGGAGTTTAAGATCTTTGAGTTAAGATTTACAGTTTTGTTTATAATAAAACAAAAACAAACAAAAAACTAGACTGATTTGTACATGCATTCTGGGGATTTCTCCGGTTAAAATGAACCATTACCAGTGGGTGCCTGCAAAAGGCAGTGTCTCTGGGTACCCTATCCCTCTTGTAAGTACTTGCCCAGGACAGAGTAAGAGACAGACTTGGACAGCCCTCTCTGGATGAGCAGGTCCACGCAGCAGGCATATTTCCTGGCGAAAGGCAGTGTGAGCTGCAAAGAAAGGCCTGATTTAGCCCTGAATTTGTGGCCCGTTGCCTACTTTAGGTCCATGTGAGTGGGGTTGTCCTATCCAGGTGGGGGCAGGGACAGGATGGCCCTGTTCTTGGTGTCGTTTGATGCTCTAGGGCTCAGTTCTGCTCAAAGATATCTCACAGGACTGTGGCTAGGAGTGCTACCAGGGAACTGCTTAGAAAGACCAGATGCTCATAAAAAGGTTTTCCACTTTCCAACCATAGTGCTGAGCTCACCTTTACAAATAATAGATAACAGTAGGCCAGAAGGCTAATAGTAATTGGGTACTAGTTTGTTTATGGTGAATTTTGTTATAATAAGCCACTTGATTACAGAAATGCCGAATTAATAAGAAATTAGCTAAGTATTTCCCACCCACAATGCTGAAATTGTTTTAAAGAATCAGAAAAATTATTGAATATTTTTTCTTTACAAAGAATGATTTAAAGCAGCTTAAATATGAAAGGATGATGACATTATAGCCAAGGAGGTGAAGTACACTGGTTGAAAAGGTCTGACTCCTGTAAATGCAAGGCTTGGATTCTTATGCTTCCTCAAGTGTGGCCAAGGTTTAAGGGATAAAGGCACAGTTGTTATCTTTGGAGGAAAACTACCAAAACCAATTGCCTGAATGTTGTTTTTTGACTACTCTGGATTGATTAATTTCAACTACCATTTCTCCCTCCCTGGGACCAGGGACCAGTGGCCTAGCTGCCTGCCTCTCAGTCTTCTGGACATTGTTGGACTGGCCCTTGTGCGGCAAGACTGTCCGAGTATCCACAAGGTTACCATTCCCAGGGATGCAGGCGAGCCTCACCTCCACCCAGCTGTACAGGCGTTCCTGGGTGTGCCGGTCATCCTTGAAGCCTGTGATAGCCAGCAAATCCACCACAAACTGCTTGGGGCCGATGTGTAGTGTCTGTCAGGAGAACTCATGGTCAGGCAAGGTGTGAACATCTCCCAGTCCCTCAGAGTCATGTGCAGAGCAAGGACTTTCCTGCACCTGCAGGAGCTACATTAGGAGCAGGGGTTAGGAGCAGGCATTCCAAAGCTACATCTTGGCCAACGCTTGGTCCAGATGTAACTGCCTTGCCTTTTTGTCTCTGCCTTTCTGCCACCCTTCTGCCTTTTTCCCCTTACCCCCGTCTCAGCTTGTTTCCTCTTATCTTATACCACTTACTGCGGGGGCAGGGGGTCAGGCGGAAAAGGTACGGGGTTCCCCAGGGCCTGGGGCCTGTTGCACACACCCATAGCCTACTGGCCAGTGAAACCACTTTGGCTGTGATGGCTTTGGAGTCCTTTTGCCTGATGGAATCCAGGATGATGTCAGTCAGGAAGCGGTGACATTTCTGTGCATAAAACATCTCTTCCCAGGACAGAGAGAAACTCAGGAAAGTCACCTCTGTGGAGAAGGGAGAGTGGATATGGCCATAGATACCCACAGCCTTGGAGACCCTCTGTCCCTGCAATACAGTGGGTGGGGGCTCCAGCATCTCCACAATGAAGTACCAGACCAGGCATAGTTCCAGAGTCTCACCTTGGGGCTGGGGGCTAGCTGTCAATGACACGTGTCTAAGGTTGTCCATCTGTGTAGTGTAGATGATACTGTCCTCAAAGAACATGCAGGAGCCATCACTACCCACCACAGGAGGGTGAGTCACTTTGAGGATGACTCCTGGGTTGTCCATCCCACTGGCATTAAGCAGAGGCTGCTCAGGAGCAGAGTTTTCTGTGGAAACAAGAAGAGGGTCCTCTCCTTATGCTTAGGAGCTCAGGCTCAGGATCCAAGCAGGGAGGGGACCTCTGTCATTCCAACCTTCCAGAGGCCTCTGGCTTCTCAAAAGTGGCACCCTCGGCCCTGGCATCACTTCATTTCCCTGGAATCTTTGCAAACCAAATCTTGAATTTCAGAACTCCAAGGAACTCTCCAAATTCCTCTGTTGAACTACAGTTGATATGAAATATGGCCAACAAAACCCAGTGGACAGAAGGGCATGGTGGTATATACCTGTAATCTCAGCTACTCAGGAGGCTGAGGCAGGACAATCACAAGTTTCAGCCCAGGCTGGGCAATTTGTGAGACCTTGTCCCAAAAAATAAAAAGAACTGGGAATATAACTGAGTGGAAGGGTACTTGCCTACATTCATGAGGCTCTGGGTTCAAACAAATCAGTGGAGGACTGGGAATCTTTATAAAATTATAAAAATAAAAGAATTTTTGGGGCCAGACTTTCAGGTGTATCCACTCAGGAAGATTAAATGACTGTAACCCCAGAGCTTGACAGACCAATTTAAGGCTCATGGGTGGAGTCTAAGAAGATCCATCTAAGCAGGACCTGAGCTACAGAGGGGAAGGAAAGGTGAGAGTCATGTAGGAAGGCCTTTGAAGGAGCAGAGGAATTAGCATGGCTCGGCAGTTCTCAGAACATTTCCCTGGGCTGCCTCCTGCTCCCCATTCTCTTCAGCCCAGCCTCCATGGGCCCTCCCTTCCCTAGGGCTGTCCACTTGATGTCCCTCAATATCTCACATGCCATGCATGCTCTTCTTCCTGATGTACTCTTTCTCTTGTCCACCCACCTCAGGTGCCCTCCTCATCCAGGCCAATTGCTCTCCCTGCTGAACTCGTGCCTCTGACACACCCTCTCCTGCTGCCACGCTTCCTCTGCCCCTGAGCAAGTTTCTGAAATGCACATCTAACCCTGTGTCCCCTTGATGAAAATCCTTCAAGGACTGTCACCTGCCTTAGGGTTAGAACAGAGCACAATATCCTGAACTCGGTCCACAAGACTGGGCCTGATGATTCATGTCTTTAGCCTCATTTTCATGGCTTCTGCATGAGAAGCCAGGCTTCTATCTTGACCAGTGTTTCCTTCCACAAACACCCTAGACTCTTCCCCTCTGCCCTGGGGACTCCCCGGCACCTGGCCTCCTTTGTGCTCCTCCTCCCCCAAATGCTTACCACTTCTCTCTATGTCTCTTGGCCTCACAAGGCATACTAGTCCACCAGTCATGTCTGTGTCTGCTGCCTGGCACAGAGCTGGCATCAGTGAGTGGGGGGCTATAGTCCCCTTTGTCACTAACTTGCTGTTGACTTAGCCAAGGAGTTTGCCTTCTCAGTTGTAAATGAGACTTAGGTCAAGAATGAAACTGGACTCACCTCTCTCTTTTGGCTTCTGCTTGCCGCAGTCCTTCAGGGCCACAGCTCTTTTTGTGGGGAAATATGACTTAAAGGTTGGCTCTGTCCCCTTATCTTGTGCTGCCATTCCAGCTCCTGCCTGGGGACCTGGATCCTTCTCTGAGGTTATGGAATGGCTTTTCCAGGCAGCTGAGGTATTGGGCTCAGAAGCAGCTTCATTTCCTGGGGGGAGATGTGGGACAGCCTCCTCCACGGAGCTGTTCCGGGGGGCTGTCAGTGGCTGGAATTCCCACTGTTTGCAATTGACCATGTCCCATTCCCTCACCAGGGAGATGAGTTTTTGCATAGGGGTGACTGGAGTATCTTTGGTTTCAGATTTCTGTGTGAGGTTGATTGTGGTGCACTTCTTTTTGGGAGGGCTCTCAGAGTGGCCCCCCCAGTGTCTGGGGTTGGCACACAAGCCAGAGCACTGTGAGTATGTGCTGGAACTGTCTGCCCTCTTGGCATTTCGGCATAGGGACACCTGGATGGTCCGGGTGTACTGCTCAGTCTCTTCTACTTGGCTAGATCTGGCTAGGCTCCCCTTGGTCTTGTTCCATGGAGTCTTGTCACTGCAGTCTTGAAAGTCCACAGGAATGCAGGCTGCAGTCTGAGTGGGGAAGGACATGGTAGAGCTGGGCATGTGGATTGTCACCAAAGCCTCACCCAAAACCTACTAAACTGGA